>JAMPIV010017128.1:0-60973 GCA_024509875.1 Oreohelix idahoensis | reverse complement strand
ACAAACACCATAATACATACATATAAATGAAACCCCAAAAAATACGCAAATTAACAAACTTCAAAACATAATATGAGGAGGACTCAATGTGTAGGTACATTTCTTTCTTCTCTATCCTATTTTAACCAACTTCTGATTTATTATATCTTTTTTCTCTTATTTCTGCTCAGTAAATTATACACTAACATTATGTTTTGTTTGTCACAAGATATCTGTTATAATCGCATTTCGTGTAAACTAATTTAAATAACATATATATAGATATCTTCTAAACATAAATCTTTTATATACATCAACCACACCCACACACAAAACCAAAATAATAAAAAAAATCAAACCAACCACCCCACCCCCAAAAAACTCCCACCTATCCGGAAAACCCCACCCCCCATGTGGCAGTGTCAATTACATCTTGGAGAGTAAGATAGGACTACTACCGCGTTCACAGCCCGCTCTCTAGAATTATATATATTCAGGATGAAATTCAATACCAGAAGAAGAGGGAATCTCTCGGGGGACTACCTCCGGGTTTTTCTGGAGTGACACGTTAAATGCAGTAAAAAATAAACTAATTATCAATTATGCAACATATTTTTATTGTCAGGAAAAAACATTATTAAAAAACTGTACCTTCTGATGCCAAACTATGTTACTCTTATAAGTATTTAAACCAATAAAACGGTATTTAATCAGTTTTACAAATAATGGTTCACAAGAAACAAGGGACGTTTCGGGTTTTACCCTTCGTCAGCCACAAACAGGTGACAAAGACAAGTATTACATATAGGTACTACAAAACTATACGATGATGAGTAATACACAACACATGGGCGATACAAGCAGATGGAAAAAGTAAACAACAACAGTGATGAGAGAAAAAGAACAATAATAATACAAGAAAATCGTAAAATCTAAAAGAAATACCGAAACAAGAAAGTAAATAATCAACGAAACGAAAAAAAAGAGAATTAACAAAACTGTGGAACTAGTAAAAGTTCACTCAGCTCGATCCAAAGAATCTGTGAAAGAAAGCAGTAGTATTCCGTCACAGAAATCGCAAAAAAGTGACGTACGATAGCAAAAAAAACAAAAGAGAAAAGCTATCAGAATTTATGCAAAATGATGTTGGATATTCAAACCATCGGGAGTAAAACACCCATTTTAAAAATAAGACGATTCTCCAACGAAAAGCGAGTCTTGTCATTACCGGCACATGAAAGGAGGGCAGTAACATGAATATCCGAATTACCTAAATGGTCAGGCCTTTTGAAATGAAGGGCCACTGGTAAATGTTTGTCATGATGGATGTCATGGGTTCACTGCAAGGGTCATGGCTGTTGAAGTGGGCGCAAGAGGGCTTGTGGCTGCATCAGTATATGATCTATTGAAACTGTTGGGGCTGAGGACACAGTCGAGAACAAGGGCAATGAAGAGGCTTAGTGAAACTGCCAAAAAGGCATCAGGTTGGCTGTGGAACAACCGCAATGGGCATTGGAGATCATGACAATAAACGCTGCGGTACGGAAAACATCAGGAATCAGAAAACACCAGGAATTCTTTTGTTCCTAAGTCCACAATACGCTGAGTTTTGTGGCGTACTAGTGAACGGGCTGTGAATCAGGGGCGACAGGCGGTGTATACTATAAGGGGTGTCAGTATTAAAAGTCCAGTTGGGAACGCGCAGTGGCTAGACTCGTTGATTTCGTGATGGTGTCTCAGTGTATGCGACGGAACGAACGGAATAATTTGTCTTCTCTTTGTTACTTTCACAATTACCTCCACAGCTGGTGGAGTTGTGGATTTGAAAGTTGCTACCATAAGTGAAATGGGTTCATTTTCGATACAAGACAACAAGAAGCTGAGACGCTTGGGAGTCATGACCCAAGTGGGCCCCCCCCCCCCCCCCCCCCCCTTAGAGTGTAAAGGAGTATATGGGGCCGAAACACTTGTCGGACGGGGGGACTTCTTCTGATGATCAGATTGCTTCCTGTTGTATCGCTCTGTAAAGAGTTTCCTATCATCATCATTCAAGTGCTCACGAAACCTGTCTGCCAAACGCCTGCCAGTTTCACCAATAGGTCATGCCACACCTCTTGCAGATAATAGCATAAATCAGGTTTCTGGATTCGCACGTAAAAGACTCTCTAATGATAAATTTTCCTTTCGGAAAAGTGACTGTCTGAGTTTGGAGTATGGGGTATAATTAGGATATATTTTTTTCAAATTCCAAATAATATGAACAACTGCAGATATGAGAAAGTGGCATCATATTTGTCAAATCATTGTAAATAGGGACAATCACAATTATGCTTTTACGTTAAATAAATAAACAAAACAAAAATAAAAAATATAAAAAAACCAAACAAACAAACAAACAAACAAAATCAAGAAAGAAACTCTGAACAAGAATAATTCCTGTTTTTATTTTTTGAATTTATTTCAAATACGAATTTATTCTTGAACGTTCATAGTCAACATTCTTTTTTTATGGCAATGTATTTTACTCGAAAAAAAAAAAGTGGCAACATTGGCAACTACTATCTTTTTTCGCAGGCTGGGTGAATCCATATGTAAGTTTTGAAAATTGTCTTTATTTATTAACAGACCGAGGAATGTAAACCTTTGTCATCTTCAAGCACCGTGCTTGCTGCCGTAGTTGACCATGACGGTTCAAAATTTCTTTTTGCTCGATGTTGTTTATCAATTTCGTTGTTAAAGGACAGTGTTACTGGCGACCTGCACATTGGATTTGAAATTTTATTTTTAATGCGACCTCAGCGTTTGTCTGGCGTTATTTTTGACAAAGCTCGAAACTGTGTTGGTGATAGGCTCACTCTTTCTGTCCTATGTAGTTTTGAACTTTTTATTTGACCCATTCACCAAAATGCCAAAGCAATTATATAGTATACAACTATACACATTAAAGCAGTTCGCTGAACACTGACGTGTGTCAAATGCTGAAAGGATATAGTAGTCTATAACAGATAATACATCTTTTCACAGCAGAGATGGTTGCAATTCTGAAAGCTCTGGAAATCTTCTCTAGCAACTCTCCTCATAAATTGACAGTATTAACAGACTTACTTTCTGCTATTTTCTCTAGCAATTCTCCTCATAAATTGACAATATTAACTGACTCACTTTCTGCTATTTTCGCTAGCAACTCTCCTCATAAATTGACAGTATTAACAGACTCACTTTCTGCTATTCAAGCTATAAGAAACTTACGAGAATGCAGTAGACCTGATATAGCAGAAGAGATATTACTGGCAAATACTTCCCTAAGGTCCATAGGATGTTCTGTTCTTATAGCTTGGATACCTTCACACATAGATAAACTAGTGGAGTCATTGCAGAGGATTGACTAACTTATTAAGATATTTGAAAGGTAATGGATGGGGTGCAAGCACTAAGACAATGCTCACTTTTTATAAATCTTTTATTAGAGGAAAAATAGATTATGGAAGTATAATATATGACTCTGCTGCACACAGTAAAGATTAAATTAGACAAAATTCAGCATCAGGCTTTATGTACAATAGCAGGTGCAATCAGATCAACATCAATGGGAGCTATTGAGGTGGCTTTAGGAATTCTACCCTTAGAATTACGTAGAAAGGAGTTAAGACAATTACATGAACAGAGTTATGTTAGATAAGTCTCACCCAGCACATACAGCTTTTACCTGATGCCAACTAACAACTCAGGCCAATCCAATGAATACCAAAAGATGCCCTACATGATGGAAGTGTATGGATGAAATTATCCATCTGGGTACATTAATTACATCAATTAATAACAGTTGTGAATACAAGCCAGTGATTCCACCCTGGGAGATCAAGAAATCAGACACAGACTAGCCTACTACCTAGCAGAAATACTTAAGAAAACAAATAATTAAGAAAATATTAAAAACACAGCCAATAAATATATACAACAAATATCAAAAGACAGCATTACTGTGTACACAGATGGATCCAAGGGAGAGGATGGCAAATTGGGGATAGGAATATATATTCCAATATGGAAAATGGCGAAAGAATATAGCATCCATTTTCACTGCAGAGATGGTGGCAATACTAAAAGCACTAGAAATATTCTCTAATAACCCTCCCAAAAAACTAAGAGTTTTAACTGACTCTCTTTCAACAATTAAAGCACTTAGAAACTTACGATAATGTAGTAGACCTGATAAAGCAGAGGAGATATTTCTGGCTACTACATACTTATATTCCAGAGGATGTTCAGTCTTAATTGCTTGGATACCTTCACATGTTGGCATACAAGGAAATGAAGAAGCCAAGAAAGGTAGATCTGATAAAAATCTAATAAATGTAGGGATGAGTAAATCAGAAATTAAGAGCTTAATTAAAGATTTAATAACAGATGAATGGAAAGCAGAGTGGGATAACAATCTGAAAGGAAGACATGCATATAAGATGTTCAAGGCTCCAACAAGAAAATGTCAGATATCTAGGGAATTGAAAATTCCCAGTAATAAGAAACTTCTCAGACTACAGCTGGGAAAGGGCTATTTCAGAATAGAAGAAACTTACATTGCAGGATGTCTTCAAGACAATAATATAGAACATTTCTTGTTAAAATGTAAGAGTTATGAACAAATGAGAATACCAATATTAGATTATTTGCAAGCATCAAACTTACCTACAAATATAGAAGAGGTGTTAAGAATAGACAGACCTAGGGAGCTGCATAATCTAGTCAAAAAATATTTAACACAAACAAATGTTAATATAAAGTGGTTGGGAATGTGAAGGTCTGATGCTGTTCTTACAATTCATCATTCATAACCCTCCACTCCCAAAGGAGCATAGGCCTTCAACAAACACATGCCAAGTCCTCCTGTTGCGTGCCATCATCTCAAGTTCTTTCCACGTTCTCCTCATCATTTTCACCTCTGTTTCCAGCTCTCTTCTCCACGTGCTTCTTGGTCTACCTCTGCCTCTCTTGCCCTGGAGGTTCCAGAACAAGGACTGCCTTGTAATGCTATCAACAGGTTTCCTCAGTGTGTGTCCCATCCATCGCCATCGTCTTCTTCTCATCTCTTGTTCCACTGGCACTTGTCTAGTTCTTGTCATCAGTTCCACGTTGGTAACCTTTTCATACCATTTTAATCCCTCTATTCTACGCAAGCCCCCATTTATGAATGTCTGTAGCTTTTTGGTTGTTGTCTTTGTTGTTCTCCATGTCTCAGAGCCATACAATAGGACTGACTTCACATTTGAGTTGAAGATTCTTAATTTCATGTTGGATCCGATTTCTCTTGATCTCCATATATTTCCCAATGTGATGAAAGCTCCTCTTGCTTTCTGTATTCTTAGTTTGATATCACTGTCTGTCTCTCCAACTTTGTCTATATTGCTGCCAAGATTTGTGTATGATTCCACATCTTGCATTGGTGTTTCTTCAAGTTCAACCCTGTTATCATTACCTGCATTTATTCTCATTATTTTTATCTTTTCCCTGTGTATTTTCAAACCCAATTGCTGTGACCTCTCATCGAGTGTTTTCAATTTGTCCTGCATCTGATTATGGTTATGGGACAGAAGAGCCAAGTCATCAGCAAAATCCAGATCATCCAACTGCTTAGTCAGAGTCCACTGGATTCCATTTCTGTTGTGTGTTGTCGATGATCTCATTACCCAGTCTATTGCTAGTAAGAAAAGAAATGGAGACAAGAGGCATCCCTGTCACACTACTGTTCTTATCCCAAACGGTTCTGTAAGCTGTCCTTCATGAAGAACTCTGCATGTCATGTCTTCATATGTTTTCTTTATTAAATTAATGATCTTCAGGGGCACTCCATAATGCCTCATCAATTTCCAAAGTGATTCTCTGTCTACACTGTCAAATGCCTTTTCGTAGTCCACAAATCTGATGTATAGTGGTGAATTCCATTCCAGACTTTGTTCAACTATTATTCTCAAAGTGGCTATCTGGTCTGTACATGATCTGTGTTGTCAAAAACCTGCTTGTTCATCTCTCAGTTTCTTGTCTATGACTCTTTTAATCTCTCAAGGATAATCCTGTTTAATACTTATCCTGGCACTGATAGTAACATTATTCCTCTATAATTTGTGCACTCTTGTAAATTTCCCTTCTTAGGCAACTTAACCAGATATCCTTCCTTCCATTCTGCTGGTATCTCTTCCTTTTCCCAGACTTTACCAAGTAATTATATAACATCTCTGTAACAGTGTCGATATCTGCTTTGATGGCCTCTGCTGGAAAGCCATCAGGTCCAGACGCTTTTCCATCTCTTAGAAGCTTTATGGCTTTCTTTATTTCTTCCTTCGTTGGTCTTTCACCATTAATTTGTAGCTCTTCTTCTGCTGGCTGGATGTCCGGGGGGTTTTGTGGAGCTGGTCTATTGAGAAGGTCCTCAAAATATTCTGTCCACCTCCTCATTTGCTCTTGTATATTGCTGAGCAGTTTTCCATTCTTGTCTTTTATGAGGCAACTTGTTTGCTTGTATTTCCCTGTTAGCTTCTTTGTGCTGCTATAAACAGTTCTCTCATATTTCCTTTGGCTGCAGCATCTTCTGCCTCTCTTGCCAACTCCTCAATATACTTCCTCTTGTCTCTTTTGATACTTCTTTTTACTTCTTTGTTTGCTTCTGTGTACACTTCTTGTGCCTTGGCTTTGGAACTTCTGGTTTTGCTTGTGTTTAAATCTGCTTTCTTGCTTTTTCTGTCTTTTATCTTATTGGTGGTTTCTGTTGTTATCCATGCTTTTTGTTGTCATTCACTTTTCCCCAGTATTTCTTCACATGTCTCATTCCATACAGTTTTGATTTGCTGCCAATAGTCTTCTGTATTCTCTACATCTTCCAGCTGTTGGAGCACTTGGAATTTGTTGGATATTGTGACTGCAAATTTGTCTCTTGATTTTAGATGTCCTACATTAAATTGTTGTCTATAATTTTGCATTGTTGCATATCTCTTGAGTTTCATTTTTACTTTGGCTATCAGAAGGTGGTGATCTGATGCCACATCTGCTTCTCTATATACCTTTACATCCTGCAATGATGATCTAAACTTCTTGTTTATGCATATATGATCAATCTGATTTTCTGTTCTATGGTCTGGTGATATCCATGTTGCCTTGTGTATTCTCTTATGTGGAAACATGCTTCCTCGTAGAGCCAGTTGATTTGAAGCACAGAAGCTTGAGAATAGTTCCCCATTTTCATTCATTATTCCTAGCCCATGTTTTCCCATGACTTCTTCGAAGCCGGTGTTGACTGTACCTATTTTTGTATTCATGTCAGCAATCAAAATTGTGATGTCTCTTCTTTTTACTTTTTCCATAATTTCCTGTAGTCTAGTATAAAATGCTTCTTTCACAGACTCTTATTTGTCATTAGTTGGTGCATAACATTGGATGACATTTACATTTATTTTCTTTTTAGCTGTTTTATAAGTAGCTGTTATTATTCTGGGTCCAACAGCTTCCCATTCAATGAGTGCTTTCTGTGCTTCTTTAGATATAAGAGCTACCCCTTCACTGTGGTGTGAACTTTCGTCTACATGTCCTGAGGACAGCACCAATTCACCTGTGATGAGTTTCTTCTTGTCCACCCCTTCCACTTTATTTCACACATTCCCAGAACCTCGATTTTATATTCCCTCATTTCTGCTGCTACTTGTGCCACTTTCCCTTGTTCGTTTAATGTCTGAACATTCCAGGTGCCAAATCTGGAAGTTCTAGAAGAAAGAAGGTTAGTCAGTAACACAGACTCCTTTTAGCTTTCTCTGTGTTGCATCATACACCTTCCTGTGAGAGGACCTTCCCCTTTCTTTGATGGCTGTGTTTTATTTTCTTTAATTGACTTGTCCATGTTTGTTGAAGTTTTTATGTTGTACATTGTCATTTGCATATTCCAGATCTTCCAATGTAGGAAATGTAGTCCATCTTATTCCTCTGTTATTTAGTGCATCACCCAGTCTATCTGTTAAAAATAGAGTGGTTTATAAGGGACATCCCGGTCACACTTCTGTCTTCACCTCGAAGGTTAGGTTGCTCTGCAAAACCCTTTTTTGTCACAATCACTTCACAGATATAATTTTTATGATTCGTTTTCCAAAACCACATATTTCTGAAAAAACCAAAGATGAAACTGCTATAACTAATATTATTTATATATACCGGTACCAAATTCTATTTTATGTTTCCCAGAAGATTTTTGCCACTATTCATATGCTTTCATGGTCGTCATAAGTACATTGTGGCTGGTTTTGACACCCAGTGCAATAATGATGGGAGTGCTGATGACAAACAGGTGTGCTGAGGACACAGTTCCTATCTCTTTTTGTATAACATTTAAGATGTCTTCTGTCACTAAAGTTCTTCAAAGCTGAGGCTGCTTGAGGTCTAACAATATCAGTAGCTACATTTTCTTGTATACAAGTGTGTACCTAAAACAGCAGAAGCTTCAGTTAGTTGGTGAAGCAGATTTGTCTTGAAATGATGAAAACAGTAGAAGCTTCATTTAGTTGGTGAAGCAGATTTGCCTTGAAATGATGAAAACAGCAGGAGTTTCAGTTAGTTGGTGAAGCAGATTTGTCTTGGAATGACAAAAACAGCAGGAGTTTCAGTTAGTTGGTGAAGCAGATTTGTCTTGAAATGATGAAAACAGCATTAGCTTCAGTTAGTTGGTGAAGCAGATGTGTCTTGAAATGATGAAAACAGTAGAAGCTTCAGTTGACGAAGCAGATTTGTCTTGAAATGATGAAAACAGCAGGAGCTTCATTTAGTTGGTGAAGCAGATTTGTCTTGAAATGATGAAAAGAGTAGTAGCTTCAGTTAGTTTGTGATGCAGATTTGTCTTGAAATGATGAAAACAGTAGAAGCTTCATTTAGTTGATGAAGCAGATTTGTCTTGAAATGATGAAAACAGCAGAAGCTTCAGTTAGTTGATGAAGCAGATTTGTCTTGAAATGATGAAAACAGTAGAAGCTTCATTTAGTTGGTGAAGCAGATTTGTCTTGAAATGATGGAAACAGTAGAAGCTTCATTTAGTTGGTGAAGCAGATTTGTCTTGAAATGATGAAAACAGTAGAAGCTTCATTTAGTTGGTGAAGCAGATTTGTCTTGAAATGATGAAAACAGTAGTAGCTTCAGTTAGTTTGTGATGCAGATTTGTCTTGAAATGATGAAAACAGTAGAAGCTTCATTTAGTTGGTGAAGCAGATTTGTCTTGAAATGATGAAAACAGCAGAAGCTTCAGTTAGTTGTTGAAGCAGATTTGTCTTGAAATGATGAAAACAGAAGCTTCAGTTAGTTAGTGAAGCAGATTTGTCTTGAAATACTGCATGATGAAAACAGCATAACATTGAAGCAGTGACCTTCTTTACTTCAAGCAGTGAGAAGAACATTTTTTTCCAGTTATTTAAAAAATTGTCTATTATGTACACTATAATAGCCAACTCTTTGGTCCAGGATGTCATACCCATTCATTGAATTGTTGTATTTATCTATAATTTTCAGCTTTACAATATACTTCCATGTGGTTATGGTCTCTTCTTAGGCCCGAGAAAACACAAGGAAAACTGATTTCTTGGCCTTTTTATCTCTAAAGGCTGTGAAGAGTCTTCAGTTTCAAGGGAAAATTTCTTAAGAAAATGTTTGGAGTGCCAATATAGTATTGCTTCTTCTCCAGTAAGAAGTCAGTGAGTTCTCTTGAGGTGTAATTGGTGCCAGCGAATAAATGGTGATGTGTACGCAAATGTTGTACTGGGGTCTGAAAAATCTTTAGAGCTTGCCTACTGTCTGAATCCACTTTAGGATCATATGGTGTATCTGAACCAAAATATGTAAACATGTTCCCCACATATCCAGTTGCTGAATCACACAAACCAAAGACTTTTATGTGATATCTGCTTTGTTTATGTGGATTATATTGCTTGTATTGCCATCTGCTTTTCTACCCTATGCCCGTTTTATCCAAACTGAGATTTTAGAACGAGTGAAAGGCATTCTGGGATTTTTGTAACAAAATGTTCATAAATGGTTCATTCTTTTCTTTACCTTGTGTATATCATCAGATACATGATGCCATAATATGATATAACTAGCAATAACCCGTCAAAATTGACAGGTTTTTAATTATAGTGAGTTGTTTCTGTTACATGTATTACAGACGGTACTATTACTACTGTGGTCATTTCATTGCAGGTGACTGTCATTAGATATTTGTAGTGAAAATTACATGGATGTATTAAATATGAAGACATGGAGTAACCTTCCTAAATGACATGTGGAGCAGTGATAATGATCTAATGGACTGGAAATTGACTAAATAACTAACATTTCTTTTATGACAACATGTCTTGTAATTGTTCGTGCATCTTTTAAAATCTTAACTTTCCATATTCAAACTGTTCATGCACACCTTCATTTGCACACTTTTCTATTTTCGGGAGAGTACATATAAGAGAAATAATACCATACATGCCACACCTCAGAGATAAAAAAACCTGCAAACAAAATTAAAAAACCCTGTACAAAGACAAAAAAGACTGAAAAAACGTATCAAAGGAGTTAATTCTTGTAAAAAATTTCTATTACAGCTGCATTATAATTGAGGCATGGGGACTTTGCCTTTTAAAGAAGGTCTTCACTTATTTTAAAACTCAAACAATAAATGTCTGAGTTTATTTTACACTGTAAAAATGATGTCATCATTTCATCATTTAGTCTATTTCTGTGCTTAATTATCACTAACAGACCAGGAAATCCTGTGTTTAATAGAACCTTATAAAAGAATTCTGAGACACAGTAATTAGGGTTATGGGTTAGAAATCCCAAACCTTAATCTTAACCCTAACGACGTTCAAGGATGATATCGTCGAAGAAGATATTCCACTGTTCTCACAACTAATGTTACTACTTCATTATTATTTTTAATGCAAAGAAAAATTGAACTAAATTATATTATTCTGTTATATGAAATGGAATGGTGAGGTTTCTAGGGTGGTTTAGAATTAGTTCAATAAATATTTGATGTAATTTTAAAAATTATAAAATCTTATTATGATATAAATAAAATAAAAAAATAAAAAACTCATAATTTGATACAAAAATATAAACTGGCGCTCGCGTAATTTATTCTCTACCAAACTTCAGAAATGAAAATAGCCATTTTAGCCTAATTTGCAGTTTTAAATACCCAAAATGACTAGTTTCAACCGTCAATAAGACAACCATTGATAGTAATTTATTAATTAATAATTTAATAAAATAACTCACTGGATGATCGTAGTTATGATATATCCACCAAAGAAAAATCATAATGATTTTAAAGAAAGGAATTTAAAATGAAGAGAAGTAACTCCAAAAAAAACTTTTTGAGGGGCTCTGATCGGATCGAGTTAAGATACAAATTTACTTTGCTTTCATGATTTTTTTTCACAGTTTCAAATTTCTTTTTATATTATTATTAAAATGTACATTTCTTACACAGAAGTTTTAGTGAAATTAAGTAATATGTAGTGTTATGTATTTTGTTGTTGCTTATAAGCAGCTGTAAATAATAAATTATGCTCAGTGCGACATAATCTGTTACATGCTGGCTGCCGTCAGCATTCATGTGACACTCAGAACAGAAGCAAAGAACAAGGTGCTAGCAGCAAAACAAAAGTCCTGGGAAGAATTTGGAGAAAAGCTAGAAAAAGATGCACAAGAAAACCAGAAATTGTTCTATAAGACCCTAAAGAACATGAGGAAGGAAAAACAATGCCCTCTCAAATTTATAAAGGACAAGCAAGGCAAATTGCTTACTGCCCCAAAGGAAGTAATGGAAAGATGGAAAGAATATTTCTCAGAACTCCTTGATAGTGAACAAGGTCAATCATCAGAAATGATAACCACTAGCACAGAAGAGAAAACCAATGGTGGTGAAGATGACATAAAGATGGAAGAACTGAAGGCAGCACTGGAGAAAATCAAGATGGGCAAAGCAGCAGGGCATGATGGTATAACACCAGAAATGGTTAAGTACATGGGAGCATCAGGCGACCTATTACTCCAAAGGGTCCTACAGGCAGCGTGGTGCAACAAGGCCATACCAAAGGATTGGGAGATTGCCATCATAACACCAATTTTCAAAAAGGGTGACAATCGACAATGTGGAAACCACAGAGGCATATCCCTTCTCAGTGTCCCTGGTAAAATCTACTCTAGAATCCTAGAGCAGAGACTCCGATGCCTAGCTGAGCCACAATTGGATGAAGTCCAGTGCGGATTCCGAGCAAACCGAAGTACTCAAGACCTAATTTTCACACTCAGACAGCTGAGTGAAAAGGCCCTTGAGTACAAGAATGAGATGCATCTTTGTTTCATAGATCTGGAAAAGGCATTTGACAGGGTCCCCTGGAGCAAACTTTGGGACTGTTTGGCAAGGAAGAACATTCCAGCACCTCTGATTCATGCTATACAGAGCTTCTACAAGTCTTGCAGAAATTATGTGAGGGCAGCAAACTATAAGTCAGAAGAGTTCAGGACCACCACTGGTGTAAGACAAGGCGATATCCTGTCACCTTATCTTTTCATACTCCTCATGGACGATGTCATCAAGGCATGTAAGGAGAGAACAAGAAAGTATTCAGTGGGGTACTGGAAGATGAGACAGGTCTGTATTTCAGAGCTAGCATTTGCTGATGATGTTGTCTTGATTGCTAAATCAGAGACACATCTCCAATCCAATCTGCAAGTCTGGAAGGAGGAGCTGGAGAAGAGAGGGATGGTCATAAGCAGCTCTAAAACAAAATCCATGGTGATATCACGAGAAGAAAGAAGACATCAGATTAAGTTGGGAGAACAGGTCCTGGAGCAGGTCGACCACTTTAAATATCTCGGAGCTATTATAGACCGAAAGGGAGGCATCAAAGAAGAGTTGGCCACTCGAAAAGCTGCTGCTGAGACTTTTTCAGGCCATAAATCGAGGATTCCTCAGCAAGAAAGAGGTTGGTAAGAAAACGAAGATGTCTGTATACCGCTCCACCTATGTCCCAGTCATGACATATGGATGCGAGTCATGGGCAATGACTACAACCCACAAAAGCCAGATCCAAACCTCAGAAATGAGGTATCTGAGGAAGGTGGTTGAAGTAACAAGAAGAGACATGGTCCGCAATCAGACGATACGTCAAGGCCTAAAATGCCACCCACTGCAGACCCAAGTAGAACAGTCTCAACTAAGATGGTTTGGCCATGTCTGCAGAATGGGAGAAGATCGGCTACCACGACAAGCATGGGAAACTAAGAGCCAGGGATCCAGACCCCCAGGACGACCCAGAACTCGCTGGGAGGACAACATTAGACAATCTTTGAAGGACCGAGGACTAGAATGGAACCAGGCCAGGAAGAAGACAGCTGATAGAATAGTCTGGCGCTCTCTCTTCCAAACCTCTACACCTCACGGTAGAAGGGGAACGACTAAGTAAGTAAGTAAGTAAGTAAGTTTCAAATTTCTTTTTATATTATTATTAAAATGTACATTTCTTACACAGAAGTTTTAGTGAAATTAAGTAATATGTAGTGTTATGTATTTTGTTGTTGCTTATAAGCAGCTGTAAATAATAAATTATGCTCAGTGCGACATAATCTGTTATATGCTGGCTGCCGTCAGCATTCATGAAAAGTGATGAATGAACGACACACCGCGCGGACCCTCACAAATCCCACATCAATTGAAAAATAGGCAGCTTGATTTTAATGGTTGATTTTTTATTCACATGGCCTAACATCTCCCTGAATCTCACAACACAAATATCAGCTATGGCGTAAAGCAAGACGATCCATTTATATATAGTTCATAATGAGGTGAAAAAACCTGTTCATAAATTATGTACAGGGCGTACACATCTGAAAATGCAAACACCTTGTACAGATTATGGGTAAACCATAGTGTGTGGCATGTATGCAATACAATTATTGTCTAACTTTCAACCACAGTTGCACCCTTTAGCTGTGGTTGAAAGTTAATGCACTCTCTCGAAAATAGAAAAGTGCGCAAATGACGGTGTGCATGATGTGACCGACTGACTGACGTACTTACTGCAGGAATTATGGTGCTTCATTTCTATTTCTTGAAAACATGTGACTAAATCAAAGTGTATACAATTCTGTAGATGTAGACCAGTAGTCATGAATGAATGGTTTCGTCTGAATCCCAATATTTATTTGGACATCAGAAAAGTTATCCAGTTCAGGGCATGTGACTGTGGTCTATCTAGCATACATTAAATATTGTTTCCAAGGATTATTCTGAATACATTTGAGTTTGGCATAATAAGTGATGCACTGACATGTAATCTTTAATTTCCTCAGTAAATGAAACACTATATCATTTCAGTGAGGTTGACAGGTCAAGGCCCTTAGTCACACCTTTTGACAAAACTGAAATGCATCCCATGTCAAGCCTTCAGCAATTTTTATCTACTCTAGGACATCTTGTGAGACTCTACTTGCCTCTCAACTTGTAGCTGTACTGCTAACTTTACTGGTTGTTTGAAATGGGTTTTTACTCTTTCCTTTCCCATTACTGGCAGAAAGTTTAGCAGTTGTTATGGTACCTCATACCTGTTCCTTCAGCTGCTCAGTATCCCCATCAGATTAATCACTTTCATGAATATTCTAACATGAAGTCTTAGCAAAGTCCTCATCTGGATCACTAAAACTAACTGAAAAACTACTGTCACTATAATTCTCTTCTGTTCACTGAGGAAAAAAAGCAGCCATTCATGATCAGCTTATAGCCAATGTTAAGAAGATGAATCTCTTGTGATTGCTTATAAACATATAATTAGCAGTGCTAGTAACGGCTAACAAAAAGTATAAAATTTCAGTTTTATAAATTTTTTTCCCCATTCCCTAATGGTCACACGCTCATGCCAGTGTATTTATATGATTTAAACCAGCTTATTACCAGGGATTTTAAAATGTTATGTTTAAATTCAGACATATATCATGCTGGCGCAAGATGTGGTTTGCAGATAAATGTAAAGAGAAAAGTGATGTGTAGTATAGTACTACTTTGGGTTAGAATGAGTTAAAGCTGTTTGACAAAACTTGAAACTGACATGTGGTAAGGTTAAGGCTAGTATAATGTACATGCCAATAGCCAGTCTGGCAACTTAAGAGACACAGTCTCATTATCCAAACTTCTATTATTTTTTTTTTTAAATGTAGGAATAAATATATTGAGTTTTATCTCAGTTACAATTACAATATAGGCCCTATGGTGCCTCTATGTCCAGAAAATTTCTTCAGTTACCAAAACCTGAAGTGGCTTCACTTTTCCTGTTCAGTAGCTGTAAATAATTTAAATTTTGAGCGTGTTTCCATGAGTGTGTTTTTCCATTTGCTAAAAGTTGTCTGTTGATACCTGTCACAGTGTAACAACAACAACAACAACAACAAATAAAAACAAAGGGATAAGAATGAAGTAGAGTAATGGGAAGGCTTGAAGTGTTTGGACAGATTTTTTAATATGCTTTTAATATTTCATCAACAATATGTAGCACTTGTACCTCACAAGATCTTCATTTTCCCCTGCCATGTCTCACTAATCCAAACTTCTATTAGCATTCCATTTTTAAATCATTTAATATTTCATCAACAATATGTAGCACTTGTACCTCACAAGATCTTCATTTTCCTCTGCCATGCCTCACTAATCATTTAATATTTCATCAACAATATGTAGCACTTGTACCTCACAAGATCTTCATTTTCCTCTGCCATGCCTCACTAATCATTCACTTTTATTTCATCAACTAATTGTACAATTTAAATTTTCCCCTGTTTGCATACTTTTTCATTTTCATCAACAATATGTAGCACTTGTACCTCACAAGATCTTCATTTCCCCCTGCCATGCATTTAATATTTCATCAACAATATGTAGCACAGTGTACCTCAACACAAGATCTCATTTTCCCCTGCCATAAGAATCACATCAACAATAGTGTAAAGCATTGTACCTCACAAGATTTTGTTCAATATAATTTTAATATTTCATCAGCAATATGTAGCACTTGTACCTCACAAGATCTTCATTTTCCTCTGCCATGCCTCACTAATCATTATATATTTGTTTTCATTCTTGCTATAATCATTTATTAGTTGATTAATTTTCAGCTCTACTTTTCCATGACCTCAAGCTCTGCACTCCCTACCAAGGCTGTTGATGACCTGCTGATACTTTATTTAGTTCTCACCTTACTTACTCCACTCTTCTCCTTTGAATATATTTTTAACTGTTATCACCTGCCCTATTGTTCCCTCTGCCATTCATGATATCCCTCTGTATTCTTACTCCTTTTTTGCCAGCTATGTTCCTAGACAGGGGGTGTCTTCTGTCTGTGGTTATAAGCATGTAGGCTTTTTGACTGGGCCATCACATATCTGGGTTTATCTCATACACAGCCCATGGTGATGTGCATCCCTTCATTTTGATTGTGTTCCCAACCATTTACATTGTAATATTGACAGCATGAGTATTCCCTGCTCATATTCAATTACTGACATAACCAGCTGATGATACAGGAGAAACAAATCTCTTCTCCAGGTGCATAGCAGTCACACCCCATACTTTACATTTATTCCTGTGAGAACACACCCCTACTTTACATTTATTCCTGTGAGAACACACCCCTACTTTACATTTATTCCTGTGAGAACACACCCCATACTTTACATTTATTCCTGTGAGAACACTAGTTTTCAATTATGTGAAGTCCTCATTAGTGCTTCTCTAACATAAAATGTGACCACACTGTACCTCACAAGGAGCTAAAAGGTAAAGAACACAAGAGATCTATTACTGACTGTTGCTGTCATTTTCGACGGAGTTTCATATGTCAAGTTATTTGTCGTATTTTTTCACCCTAGTCAAAGGTGAATAATTAAGTCTTTACTTTGCGATGTCAGGTTAATTAGGGGTTGTCTTCCCTGTTGGTTCATCCTTTGGGGTTTGACCTGTATGAAGATAGGGTCAAAGGTAAACAGTTCGGGCTTGTGCCCATGCGCTGGTTTTAAGCGCCAAGTTGAGTTACTTCCGTCTGGCCGAGATGTTAGCTGGCTTCTGAGGGACGAAGGTCCATTGTGTTTTTTGGGGAAAATCTTTGAAGTGACTGCGTTGGCAGTTTCCCCCAGTGATTCTCTGTGCGTCAGAATGACGACAGAGTTCGTTATTGTGTTCTGAGGATTCTGTGTAAGGTAACACCGACCCTTTACATTATTATGCATTCGGTGGCAGAACATGTTTAAGGCTTACCCAGTCTGTGATAACAGCTCAGGTCCTAAATTACAGAACTATATTTTGTGCTCAAGTTAGCCATCCAAGACTATCAGTCTTTAAATTATCCAGAAGTCCAGTGAGGAAGTTACATTATAGGAACCGCAGATTGGCGGTGTTTATATCTACATAAGCATTACTGCAGGGTTGATGTTAACCTGCTTACAAGAAGTACACAGCCGACGTCATAACGAGGCCTGTGTTAGGGCTAATGTATTACAGCCTGATATTGTGCAATTGGCGTGCTAGGCCAAGTTAGACTTAGATGTCAAAGTTATGAAGGTATCTGACGCGTTTAGTCAGGATACCAAAGCGGCATTATGAACTGTCATTATTGAAGAACATTACTATTGACCATGTACGAATATTCAAATGTTTACCAGCCCTTTGAATGCCTAATGTATGCCTAACGATTTCCGGTTATCATGACCATGTTTACACTGACTGTTCCTGTTGATGCTACTGTGTGTTCCCGTCAATAAATGTTTTGAAACGTGCCAGCAGTGTCCAAGCATCCTTGACTACTGCATGTGAGTGTATGGGTTGCATTATACAACATATACGAGCCTAAACACATTCGCGCCTTCATTCGCACCCACACTCAGCTCATTACAAGTACCACACATCTAACAACATGATGTTTACCGTCTTGTGCAAGTGATCACCTACAAGAAGAAAAAGGACGGTTACATTTCTGGTGGACCAGTTCCGTGGGCTCTTCTGCTACATTTATGGTATCTCCAGTTTGGTCCAGAAATTTACATTTCTGGCGGCCAGTTGATGGGGCTATAATAAACCATTCCACACAGCACTCCAGCCTTAAAAAGACACCCCACCAGGCTACTTACATTTCTGGTGGCTATTTTCATGAGAAGGACAAGTGCACATTACATTTTAGATCTGTGGGTCTAAGCTGGACAGAGCGAGCAATTAACATTATTGGTGACATTAATGTGTTCCAGAAATCAGCATTTCCTGTGGTTGATATGATCAAGGTTGACAGCGAGGAATAACACACATACTCTACACTTCCAAGTTTTGACTACACAGGACAGTATAAACAGTGTTAGCATTTTTGTTATAATGCTACATAAACCACAACATGACAAGTACTGAAGTTAGCATCGAGGCGTTTGCTACGTGGACCACAGCTGCATACGAGTCAAGTCCCTTTTTGTAAACCGTACCGCTGGTCGTTTGCACGCTTCAGTCAACAGACTTTTCAACGTACAAGCATTCAAGTTCTTATTGTAAACAAGTAACGCAGTTCGAGGTCAAGTTTACAAACAGTACGTGAAATTGTAAACATTCGATGTGCAAGACTCAAGTTTCGAGGTCATAGTAACTTTATATTCTGGAAGACCACTTCATGCTACAGTGGATCTGTCATTCAGTGCGCGCTTGACATTTTGTTATTGTGTTCGCAAGGAGCAAGAGAATTACTCTAGTGTCATTTGTGACTGAACTTGTTCTGCAACACATTTCATTGAATTGATATTATATATGTTACTCGTACTATTGTTGTGTATTTTTCTTGTGTTCTTTCGCGGGTTCAAGGTTGGGCGGTGACTATTATATGAGATACCACGTAGTAGAGGTCATATAATAGCGTTCTGTAGGCGCAATTTTCTTAATTGAAAATTTGCTAGCGACTTTTGTTGCTATTTATTTTTTTTTCTTAGCTGTGACGAAACTGTTCTTATCATTGTTTTTGTAATATTTTTCTGTTTTTCAGTTTTGATTTCATTTGTTTGTATCTGTAGGTCTCTCCTTTCTTTCGTTTATTTCTTTACACCTTTTCGTTTATAACAGTGTTGCTATTTGTCTTGTTTACTTTTCGCGGTCATCATTACACATTTGTGTAACATTTTCTTTACTTTTTGCTGTATTGTTTATTTGACTTCTGCGAACGTTTTCGGTTGTTGTTCTGTATCTTTGTCTTTGTATTTATGATTGTACTACATTATTGTCATACACAGTCTACATACATATACTTGGTCATGTATTATTATTATTATTAATATGGTACACTCTTCATATAGAGATTGTTGATGGAGTATTATTATATAAGATATTTATACAAGTTCTTTGCTAAAAGACTTGTTATCCACAAAGATTGAGACAAGGTAAAATATATATGCAAGTTCTTTTAAGAAAAGACTTGTGCCCACAGTGATTGGGATATAAAGGTATTATTTTCCACAGGTACTCAAGTGATTATTTGTTACATTATAATCAAGATAACCATACAGGGTCTTTGACTAAGACTAAGAGAGTGAAATAACGTGAAGTGAGTATACAAGTCTATAGTACAGACTTGACTCCCATTGAAGTGGGATAAGGTAATTTATTTAATTTTTCAGGTTACTGATCTCATTAGACAGAATGTCTACACTACAATCCTTCATTGAGCAAGGGAAAGCCCTTGGAAAGACAGGTGACAAGTTAGAAGAATACGCAACTGCTCAATTTGACAAGGGGTTGAAGTTGGAAGAAAAGAGACAAAAAGATGAAGATAAAAAGAAAGTAGAGAGGAGAAAACTTCAAGTTGAGGAGAAAAAACTTCAAGCTGCTGCTGATGAAAGAAAATTCCAGATGGAAATGGAAGAGAAAAAACTCCAAGCTGCTGCTGAGGAGAGAAAACTCCAAGCTCAAGCTGCTGCTGAGGAGAGAAAACTTCAAGCTGCTGCTGAGGAGAGAAAACTCCAAGCTGCTGCTGAGGAGAGAAAACTTCAAGCTGCTGCTGAGGAGAGAAAACTCCAAGCTCAAGCTGCTGCTGAGGAGAGAAAACTTCAGGCTGAGGCTGAAAATAGAAAAATGGAACATGAGGAAAGACTCGCAACTTTGGAGTTAGAGAAATTGAAATTGGCGAGTCCGGGTGCTCATCAAGCAACTTCGAGTAGGACAAAGGAGTTTGTTAGTAGGATTAAATTACCTCATTTCAATCCTTTAAAGGATGACGTAGTGGATTATCTAGATAGATTCCAATTTTTATGTGATGCGCATAATGTAAAAAAAGAAAAATATGTCGAATAACTGATGGAATTTTTTACAGGTGACACGGTGACTACTCTTATGACAATAGACGAACATGACAGGACTAATTATGATGTTGTCAGAGCAGCATTGCTAAAAAAATATCAACTGAAAGAAGAAGATTATCGTCTTCGTTTTAGGACAATGTTGCCAGAAAATGGAGTAGATTTCTCTGAATTTTTTTCAAAAATACGCCGTACATTTACACGATGGGTTGAGTTGTCTCAGACTGAGAAAACATATGAAGGCCTAATGGATTTATTACTTCGAGATAAGGTTTTGTCATCTGTTAATGATTCTTTCCTTGCATTTCTTCATGAGCGTAAACCCATAAACTTAATAGATATGGAGGAATACTGTTGCCAGTATGCCACCGCGCATCCCCATGCTACAGTTAGCAATTCTAAAGTGAAAGAAGGGTTGCCAGTTGCTTCGGCAGCACCATATGGCCCTAATTTCAAAAAAAAATTTCAGGGTGCTCAACAAAACTGGAATAGGAAAAGTAATCAGAATTACACTCAGAATCAGAGTAATCCAGCATATAATGGTTCTTCTTCTAAGAACTGGAGACGAGATGGTAGTTCTCGTAATTTTAGTGGTAATAATTTTTGAGACACTTTTGCGAAGGTTATCACAATAATAACTTTTCGAACTTTCGAGATAATCATTCTCGACGTCAAGAATATGACGATGGTGAATACAGAAACCGGGACACAAACTGGAATGATAATTACAATAGACAATCTGATAACAATTACAGGGGAAATGATAATCGAGGCAGACCTAGATATGACAAAAGGAGATCTTTCCAACAGGCAAACTCTTCACAACAAGAGTTTGATGGAGCCTGTAATCAAATAAATGATAGTGGTAACTCTAAGGCTATTACTGGTTGTGCTTTCGATTTTGGGAGAGCAACTGAATGCCCCCAATGCTTAACATTGTTCGACTCATCAACTGTATCTACCCTAATTTGTGGTCACCCTCTTCCTGCTCTTCCTGCTACGGTTGCGCATGATGGGAGAGGATCTCTCATCTTGCATAAAGGTCTAATAAATGATAGTATAGTCTCAGTACTTTTCGATTCGGGATGTACTACCGTCGGGGTTAGGGAGTCTCTGATAGATCCTTGCTGTGCCACTGGGAAAGCGATCAAATGTGTTACATTTGGTGGTACCATGGAAAGTTATCCTACTGCTATTATTAGGATTGACACTCCCTTCTTTACAGGAGATGTCCATGCATGTCTTCTTCCTAATCCTATTGCGGATCTTATAATTGGTTGTATTCATGGGGTTAAGGAATGCACCCCGCAACAAATTTCTATTTGGGAAGAACAAAACATTCAAACGGTCAATGCAGGGTGACAAGAGCCCAAGCTCTTAATCCCCCAACTTCATCTGATGATAGTAATGGAGTTGATAGCCAAGACGAGCACTTGGTGATTTCCCATGACTCGTTTGTTAGACGTCAAGAAGAGGATCCTTCTTTGAAGAAATTCTTCCTTCTCGCAAAGAAAGGGGATCCTAATCGGAATACGAATCACAAATCGTATATCACTATGAGGAAATGTATGCTGGTACGAATGGTACAACACTCGGACAAGTCTATGCACTCGCAAATTCTTGTGCCCAAGAGGACACCAATATATCCTCACTTGCGTTGACATGTGCACGCGTTGGCCAGAGGCTATTCCTCTGAAAAGCATATCAACTGTCGATAGCGCTGATGCTCTTTGGCTCATATTTTCTCGTCTGGGATTCCCCGGAGAAATACTGTCGGACCACGGCACTCAGTTAATTTCGGACACTATGTCTCAGGTAATGACTACGCTGAACATTAAAAGGTCTCTCAGTAGTATTTATCATCCAATGTCCAATGGATTGGTTGAACGTCTTAATAGGACACTAAAGAACTTACTTGGCAAGATAACGGAGGATCATCCTGATGATTGGGACAGGGTGCTACCTGCAGCTCTCTTTGCCTATAGATAGGTTCCCAACGAGCATACAGGGTTTTCTCCTTTCAAACTTGTCTTTGGCGCGCAACCGCGCGGTCCGATGTCCTTGCTACACGATTTGATAACTTCCGATAATATTGACGATGATACACAATCGTCATATGAGTATGTCATTGCTCTTAGGGAAAAAAATTATCGAATCGTGCAGATTAGCAACTTCATCTTCCGAATTTGCGAAAGAAAAGGCTAGGTGATTTGCTAACAAGAAAAGACGCCTACGTCAACTTTGTCCTGGAGACAAAGTGATTGTCTTACTTCCTTCAAGGGAGAACAGACTTCTCATTTCATGGAAAGGTCCATACTCTATAGTCTCGAAAATTTCCGATGTCGACTATATTGTCGATGTGGATGGAAGGCATAAAACCTTTCATATAAATATGCTTACAGAGTTTATTGAACGACCAGACTATTTGCAGCCTATTTTCCAGGCGACGGATGACTCTCCAGTCCAACATGGTCACATCTCATCCCTGTCCGTTATACAGGATGAGGAAACTACTTTTTCTGACGTTAACTTACCTCTTCCTGCGATTCCACTTAATTCTACGGAATCATGGAAAAACGTTACCGTCTCTTCGAATTTGTCTCTTGAGGAACAGCGTCAGGTATCTTCTACGCTACAATCATTTCAGGATGTCCTTACTGACATTCCTGGACACACACGTGTCATTGAACATGACATCATACTTACTGATCGTAATCCGATCAGGGTAAGACCATATCCTATACCTATTCATTTTCAAGCACAAGTCGAGAAAGAATTGGATGAAATGATTCAACTGAAAATAATTGAACCATCCACTTCAGCTTATTCTTCGTCGATAGTTATTGTTCGAAAGAAAGACAATAACATACGTCTTTGCATTGACTATCGAAAATTAAATCAAGTTACGAAGTTCGATGCTGAACCTATGCCTTTATTAGATGATCTACTTATTAGACTTTCTAAAGCTAGATTCTTTACTAAACTAGACTTGTCGAAAGGTTATTGGCAAGTCCCTTTGACGGAACATGCCAAACCTCTCACTGCTTTTTCGACACCTAGGGGTCTGTTTCAATGGAATTTTATGCCTTTTGGGCTTATGAACGCCCCAGCAACTTTCGTGCGCATGATGCGACGAATTCTATCAGATCGTGCAGATGTCATCGCATATTTAGACGACATCTGTCTTTTCAGCGATACTTGGGAAGAACACTATTTGGGTCTAAAGGAATTGTTATCTACTCTACGTGAGCATAGTTTGACTGCAAAACCCTCTAAAGCTTTTGTTGGGTTTAGTGAAATTTCTTTCCTAGGTCATCGGGTTGGTCATGGTCTGTTGAAGACAGAGGACCAAAACATTTCGAAGATATTGAATATCTCGGTTCCAAAGACGAAAAAGCAGGTGCGTAGTCTCTTGGGATTGATACAATTCTATGGAAGATTCATTGAGAATCTGTCCTCCATTATGGCACCACTTTCTACGTTATTGAAAAAAGGTTCTCCTAATATGGTGCGTTGGTCCCAAGAATGCCAATCGTCATTGGATCAGGTTAAGAATTTGTTCTCATCTCATCCTATCTTAAGACTACCAACGATTGATAAGACTTTTGTCCTTCGTAGTGATGCCTCTTCCACTGGGATTGAAGCGGCACTAATGCAGGAGTATTCAGGAACTCTGCATCCTATAATGTATATCTCTAGGAAACTGAATGCGGCAGAAAGGAATTACTCGGTTTTAGACCGTGAATTGTTGGCTATGGTTTGGTCCATTCTTAAGCTACAAAGGTTCCTTCTGGGCGCGCATTTCTTTATGGAAACCAACCAAAAAGCTCTTACGGCTATGCAAAGTAAGGATTTGAAGAGCTCGAGATCTACTCGTTATGCTATTGCTCTTCAGCCTTTCCATTTCACGGTGCGAGCTATCTGTGGTTCGGATAATGTGATGGCGGACATATTGTCTAGATGCCCACATGATTCCATTTAAATCTTGTGTCCTAGTTTTCCTGATACACTTTCAGACTTAGGTCTGTTCTTAATATCATAATATATTGTAATACAATTGTTTTACTATTTGGATAATATATAATGACTTTAACAAATTTGGTTTTGTCCATCCATTAGTAATATGTTGCTAGTATAGCATTGTAATTCATGACATTTGTATATTGTTATAGTTACAGTATTTGATAATGTTTGATATGTGTCTTGGCATTGCCAGCAACTTAGGATTTTAATGATACCTCCTGAATTTGTTTTGCTTTGAGAAATATTTTCTCTTATGTTGGGAGATGATTTGTATCCTCTCCAGACGCTTTATTTGTGCATCCATTGTACCTGATAGTAGGTTCATTCTTTCATGAGCGCATAATTGATAATCGTGCTATCTTGCTCATGAATATATTTGAGAAAAAAAATGTGTCATTTTTTTTTTTACAGGGGGGGTGTAGTAATATGTTGCTGTCATTTTCGACGGAGTTTCATATGTCAAGTTATTTGTCGTATTTTTTCACCCTAGTCAAAGGTGAATAATTAAGTCTTTACTTTGCGATGTCAGGTTAATTAGGGGTTGTCTTCCCTGTTGGTTCACCCTTTGGGGTTTGACCTGTATGAAGATAGGGTCAAAGGTAAACAGTTCGGGCTTGTGCCCATGCGCTGGTTTTAAGCGCCAAGTTGAGTTACTTCCTTCTGGCTGAGATGTTAGCTGGCTTCTGAGGGACGAAGATCCATTTTGTTTTTGGGGGAAAATCTTCGAAGTGACTGCGATGGCAGTTTCCCCCAGTGATTCTCTGTGCGTCGGAATGACGACAGAGTTCGTTATTGTGTTCTGAGGATTCTGTGTAAGGTAACACTGACCCTTTACATTATTATGCATTCGGTGGCAGAACATGTTTAAGGCTTACCCAGTCTGTGATAACAGCTCAGGTCCTAAATTACAGAACTATATTTTTTGCTCAAGTTAGCCATCCAAGACTATCAGTCTTTAAATTATCCAGAAGTCCAGTGAGGAAGTTACATTATAGGAACCGCAGATTGGCGGTGTTTATATCTACATAAGCATTACTGCAGGGTTGATGTTAACCTGCTTACAAGAAGTACACAGCTGACATCATAACGAGGCCTGTGTTAGGGCTAATGTATTACAGCCTGATATTGTGCAATTGGCGTGCTACGCCAAGTTAGACTTAGATGTCAAAGTTATGAAGGTATCTGACGCGTTTAGTCAGGATACCAAAGCGGCATTATGAACTGTCATTATTGAAGAACATTACTATTGACCATGTACAAATATTCAAATGTTTACCAGCCCTTTGAATGCCTAATGTATGCCTAACGATTTCCGGTTATCATGACCATGTTTACACTGACTGTTTCTGTTGATGCTACTGTGTGTTCCCGTCAATAAATGTTTTGAAACGTGCCAGCAGTGTCCAAGCATCCTTGACTACTGCATGTGAGTGTATGGGTTGCATTATACAACATATACGAGCCTAAACACATTCGCGCCTTCATTCGCACCCACACTCAGCTCATTACAAATACCACACATCTAACAACATGATGTTTACCGTCTTGTGCAAGTGATCACCTACAAGAAGAAAAAGGACGGTTACACTGACACAATAAAATAAATGGCTAAATGGGAAAATTTAAATCAAATTACCTTAATTTATTTTATTATTCTGTGATCATCTGAGCATCATCTCATCTCAACCCGTAACCCGTCATGGGTCGTAGGGGTGCCATGGTGGAAGCATCAGCAGACATGGTTCTCCACTGCTCTCTGTCCTCAGCAATGCGTACAAGTGTGGAAAAACCGTGTCCTGCCCATTCTTTGATGTTATCAGCCCAGGATTTTCTTTACCTTTCTCTTCTCCGTTAACCTTCGACTGTTCCCTGGAGGATCGTTTTCGAAAGAGAGTCATGACGAGTTACATGCCCAAACCAGGCAAGCTTTCGACGTTTCACTACTGACAAAAGTGGTTCTTGGTGGCCTGCATAGGTGTTTATCTTCTCTCTAACATAAACATTTGTTTTGTGCTCTTTATAGCAAATGCGCAAAATTCTTCTATAACATTTATGCTCGAAAGCCTGAATCCTTCGCTCCGTATCTGCAGTGAGTGTCCAGCCCTCACACCCATACAAGAGAATAGATAATACAAGGGATTTGTATAATTTGATCTTCACAGGAAAACTGATGTTATTTTTCCAGATCACATTCAGCATTGTCATGGCAGCTGAAGCCATCTCAAGTCTTGTCTTGATTTCTTTACTTGATCTTCCATCACTACATATAGTGGACCCGAGATATTTAAAGGTGTTAACTTCTTCTAACGTTTGCCCATTTAACGTAATGTTTGTTGGAACATGTTTCTTATGGCTATTCACCATTATCTTGCTCTTTTCTATATTAATTTCCATCCCATACGTTCTTGTTACTTTCTCCAGTCTAGAGGTAAGGTCTTGAAGTGTTGATTCTGTTCCAGCTATCAGATCGATATCATCAGCAAAACATAGATTGCAAAGAGGTCGGCCTCCAATCGATATGGTTGTTTTATAATCGTAGAGATCCTTCTGCATTATATGTTCTAGATATATATTAAAGAGCACTGGGGACAGGATACATCCCTGGTGAACTTCTACAGTTGTTTTGAAAAATTCTCCAATGTCATTGCTTGCAAAAACAGCACTGCTTGCGTCCTTGTATAGTGCTTCAATGATATCTATGATGTTGGTATCAAAATTGAATTTTCTCATTATTTGCAATAAGCCTTCATGCCAGACTCGATCGAAGGCTTTTGTGAAATCGATGAAGTTATGGTATAAATCGTGTTGATGCTATTATTATTATAATCGTATATTATAATATTATATTATTATTATATCGTATATTATAATATAATATTAAAATATTATTATAATCGTATTAGATCAGTAATCTAATATTGAAGATTTGTTCTGAGGTACTTCTTTTTGGTCTAAAGCCAGCCTGTTCCTCTGACAAGATTTCTTTTGATTTCTGTTTTATTCTGTTCAAAAGTATCCTTAACATCATCTTACTTGGATGACTAATAAGGCTAATGGTTCTGTAGTTCTTGCACATTTTTAGATGCCCTTTCTTTGGAAGCGGTATTACTAATGACTGCGTCCACTCTTTTGGCCATTTTTTTGTACTCCATATTTTCTGGCAAATTGTTGTCATGATTTTTATTATATCTGGTCCTCCATATTTCAAGAGCTCTGCTGGGATATTATCCACACCCGGAGACTTCCCTCCTTTCATCAAATATATAGCCTCTTCCACTTCCCGTAGTATTGCTGCATTTCCGAGTTCCCTGTTTTCGCACTTAATGTTGTTTAATATGCTATAGTCAGTGTCGAGTTTACAGTTATATAATTCTTTACAATATTCTGTCCACCTTCTCATTACAGCTGTTTTTTTTATTAAGCAGAGCCCCATTGCAATCTTCTATGACAGTTACCCTGGGCTGTTGAGGTTTTGATAGTCTTCTTAATGTGTCAAAAGCTGCCTTACTGTGATAGAATTTAATAAAATGTAGAAATTTCTGGCAAAATGTGTAACTTGTCTGTATATCAGATTTCAAGAACAGTGCAAAAAAAAAAAAATAAATTATTTTTGTCAAAATTCCCAGATGTTTATATTAACTGAAACTTAGATTCTAGCTATCAAATGGCTAAAGTAGGACCCAAAGACGTAACAATAGAGAATGCAGTCAGCAACCCATAGCTTGACTGCTTGCATCAGGATCAGCAAACCAGAGCTGACCAAGACCCTACTCCACCTCCAAGTGGTGGTCCTGGAAACAGGCTGCATCACTGCAGTCTGGCTGAGAGAGTAGGGATCAAAGAGGGAAGGCTAACCTGGTCCCAAAAAATGCTGCGCGGAAGTTGGATGTGTCAGCCAAAAGGTACAAACGTTGCAGCTTTGCTGTAAATGGGCACAATGCAACCAACGTCCTTTTCAGGACAAACAAGGAAGAAGAAGAAGAAATGGCAAAAGTTACATTTTTCAAACATGATCTTCCTCACATTTAGTATCTCACATTTGAAAATCTCTGGTCCTTATCATCAATGTTGATGCTTTCTAACATTTTAAAATGTTCTCGTGTTACTGTCTCAAATGCCTTTGTGTAGTGTATAAAGCACAAGTGTAGATAGTTGTTTATCCTTTACAGGACGTGGCGATCAACCCCAACTTTTATTGGCTATTTGTGATTTTTTTTCTAGGCAAGATAGAGGCTAGATTATAAGTAGAAGTTATAATTAAAATAAAAATTATCATATACACGTTTTGCATGCACTTGACCAATGACAGCTCTGAATGATTCAGAAGAAAATCAGTATGGCAAAGATTGTTGAATGTGACGTTGGACATACTACCAATAAACATGTATAACTCTTCTTATATTTTCAGGTTGTTATATTGTTTTCAACATTATTAAAAAAAAAAAAAAAACTTTGAGTGATATTTCTTGTGATATCAATATCTCAGATAACCAGAATGTAACTAATTGTCTAAGATTTATTTACCTATAATTCATTTTTCTTTTCAGATTACAAAAAAAAATGGAACAGAAGATCCCATTCTTGGATCAAAAAATAAAACAGGATATCAGTACAGATTTTAAAGTGAGTATTCTGTTGAATTCTTGACAACAAATTTGTATACAGCCATAGCCAAAATGAGTTACACTGAGAAATCTGTTAAAATATTGTCAAATTAAACATTTTATTACTTATTGCTGGGTTCTTTGTATTTTATTGTCAATAACAGTGTAGTATATGTAGTTGTAATATAAGGTCCTCATCAGGGTCAGAGGCATAAAAGAGTTGAGAAAAGACAGTAATTTAAATACATTAAAGTGTTCATGTAGTTGTCAATCTGGGGCAATGTTTACGACTGAAGTGGTTTGTTTCAAACTTGAATATGTTCAATGTTTTTTTTAGGGACACACAGTGGAGGCAATGTTTAAGACTGAAGTGGTTTGTTTCAAACTTGAATATGTTCAATGTTTTGTTTTCAGGGATACACAGCGAAGATAGTTGTAAAACTGGGGCAATGTGTAAGACTGAAGTGGTTTGTTTCAAACTTGAATGTGTTCAATGTTTTGTTTTCAGGGACAGACAGTGAAGGTAGAAATTGAAGGTGAGGAAGATGGTCATGTTCCTGCAGGGAGAGAGAGTATTAGGACCAGTTCCACATCTGTATATCCTGCTGGGGACATTTTACTCAGTAATGCTTTACAACTTTTTAACATAAATGTAACCTGTGCTCAATATGTTACTACTATCAACAAATACGTAACATATTAAGTTATTTATACACATCCATCACAAGCAAACATGTATTAGACATCATAGTAACATCAAAGAAAAGTCAATAACACTAATCTTGATTTCAGAAAAAAATTACAATGAACCTTTACTGATGAAAACAAAATGTCATTTGTATACAGTTCAATCTTGTCTATGTGTAGACCATATATTCACTCTCAGGAACATTATAGAGCAGTGCTCAGAATGGCAAAGACAGCTTTACATAAATTTTGTTGATTTTGAAAAGGCTTTTGACAGCATACATAGGGACAGTTTATGGAAAATACTGAGGGCTTATGGAATTCCAAGCTGCATAGTGTCAATCATAAAATGCCTCTATGCCAACTTTACGTGTAGTGTTGGGCAGAGCAACCTAACCTTCGAGGTGAAGACAGGAGTACGACAGGGATGCCCCTTATCAACCACTCTTTTTTAACAGTCATAGACTGGGTGATGCGCCAGACAACAGAGGGCAGTCCAAGAGGAATAAGATGGACTACATTTTCTACATTGGAAGATCTGGAATATGCAGATGACATTGCACTGCTGGCACACTCACATCAACACATCCAGGAAAAAACGGATAGACTTAATAAATTTAGCCAGCAGGTGGGCTTGAACATCAATTTAAAGAAGTCTGAGGTCATGACGCTCAATGTGAGCAACCCTGAGCCCATATCAGTAAGGAATCAGCAACTGGTACAGACAGATACCTTCACATACCTAGGAAGCATAGTAACACCAGACGGTGGGGCAGGCAAAGACATCAACATCAGAATGAATAAGGCAAGAACAGCCTTCTTTAGCCTAAATAACATCTGGAAGTCCTCCCAATACAGCACAAGCACAAAATTAAGATTATACCAGAGTTGCGTGCTTTCTGTGCTTCTCTATGGTGCGGAATGCTGGAGAGTCACAGAGAAGGAAATGTCAAAATTGTCCTCTTTTCACACAACATGCCTAAGAAAAATTCACCGCATCTTTTGGCCAAATACCATCACCAACCAAGATCTGCTTACTCGTAGCAAGCAAGAGGACATGGACACCATCATAGCTGGCAGACGCTGGAGCTGGCTTGGTCATGTCCTCAGAAGAGACCCTGATGCCATCACAAGAACAGCTATGCTTTGGACCCCTGAAGGAAAGCGAAAGAGAGGCCGACCAAAAACAACTTGGCGGAGGACTGTGGAGGTTGAGATGCAAAGAATGAACCAGAGTTGGGGCACTGTACGAAGGATGGCCACCAACCGTGCAAAGTGGAATCAATTTGTTGTTGCCCTACAAGACGCCACTAGGCGTGATGGCCACTGACTGCTTTGACGGTCGGTGGTTAAGGATCGAAGAAGAAGAAGATTGGTTCTACAAAGTTATTGATTTTTTTATCATTAGGACTTTTATGAAGTTGTTAGTTCATGGTGGTTTTACCTACAGTAGCTAGATTCCTGACTGCAATCACAGTCACTCCTGATTTATCCAGGTGTTGGAAAAGTTTGTGTGGTGTGAATAGAGCTATCTCAGGGTTCCAAAGCTTTCTTTCCCTGGTCTAAGTTTCTTGTCATTGATGAAAATGGAAGCTCTTTGTGCAGACTACCCTAAAGAACCACTTTGTTTTACTTTGTTGCTAACAAAACAAGATTTTGGCAAAGGTAAGCCTCTGCAACTACCGCTGCTTGGTCTATAAAATGAGTTCTCTTGTGACCAAAGTTTTTGATTGCAGTGTCTGGGCATAGTGAGCTCTAGGGTTAAATACAAAAAATCTCATTTTCAACTGACAGATGTATGGGACCACAAACCATCTTTCCTAAACAATTTCTCATCTGAAATTAATGAAATCCTGTACACTCTTCCCTTGAAAGAGTGTCAGGGAAATACATTTTCTTTACCATGGTTTAAGAGCATGAAAACTAATTATAATCACTACTACTGCGAAGTAGCCACCATATCAATTACATCCCATTTATGTTAGCTGCCCAGCAACTATCTGTTCTATTCAAGCCAGGTCAACTACTTTTGCTGTGGCAGAAATATCCACTGATTTTGTAATAGAAAAAAGGGAAGTTTAAACTACTGTATGTGAATTAATCTTTATTCATTGGTGTTAAAAGAATTTTACTGATTTCATGCAAATTACCATCCATGTGTAGATTTTCATTGTTTTATAATAGTTAAACAGCGTCAAATTATCCTTTAATTTGTGATAGAGGCAATTTATTTATTTATTTTCTGAAAACTTGTTAAGGAGTAACTTAACATTATCTCCCTGTTGGGTCGTTCATTCTAATGGTAAAGAACTTCGTTACGCGAATGGTTGCAAAGGAACAAAAATGTCAGAAAATGTTCTTCAAAACGAACTCCAACAAGTAGTGTTTAACTGGTCACTTACTGGCAGCACACAAGTCTGTGATGACTGTACATATATTTTATTTAACGTGACACATACGGAGTGGAACAAGACGATCATAGTTACAGGTGCAAAAAGGGTCATACGTCAAAAAATGTTGATAATTACTTTTCAAGTTCATGAAGATTCTCTAACAATTAAGTCCTCTTATTCAAGTGACTAAGGGTCACTTCCTCTACCATATCATATGTATTGCAGTCAAGTCCGTTGACCTTCTTTCAAGGACGTATCTTATGGCCAACGGATTCATTCTCAAGGAGCAATACTTCTTATCATACTTGTAACAATTCCAGACTTTTTTTCCATACGATACTTAGGTAGCATATATATATAAAATCCAAACAAAGTCATCCACGACAATACGACCAGGTTAGAGTTCTGTGTTGACTAACCTCTCTATATCCATGCCACAACTTTGGCATTGACGAAAATACGGCATATAAAAACATGTGAAGCATACAAATCAATTAACTTCGTTTACTCGTAGGTATCCTCCCTCTACGGTAATTCAAAAGGGCTAACGACTCCGTCTGTCCATTCTAGGAATGACATACTACGATGAATTCCCGCTAGACCAAAACTAGGAGCGGCCTGATACTTTAATTTAACTCAATAAACATTCGATGTGACATGGGGCGACACTTACTTGATACTTCCACTATTGGCTTCATCATGAATACCAGTAGATATCATTACAAAATAATGGCTTCTTCAAACTTGCCAGAAAAATCCAAGAAATATATATCGGACATAAACATGGTCCGAACTGCCCTGTTCAAAACATGACGTCAGAATTCCCTAACTAGGTTACCCGTGCGTCCAAAGCAACTCACACTGCATTGTGCACGTCAGTGCGTGAATCAATCGAACGCACAAATAATATAACTATTTTAAGACTGGTGCGTACATTTGGCAGGACCGAAGACTACCCCCTTTTAGGTAATAAATGTACGTAACACTCCCCTTAATTTGATCTGTACAGCATGCCTCGTTAAATTAGGGAAGTCAATTTTATGAGCTTGGCATAACAAGAACAGAAAGGCTTTGTAATACTTGATGAGACAAAACATTGTTTAGTCACCAGATGTTTGTATTTATAAAGTGGTTTTTATTTATTTATTTTTTTATGTGACAGTCGATCGTGATTGAGATTGTCATACTTGAATAGGTAGATAGAATATTGTTTAGTCATCAGATATGAGTATTTTTAGTCTCTCCTGCTCACTCTCCTTTACTCTTCTCCTTCTTTGATCCATATCCACCGACCATCAAAGCAGTCAGTGGCCATCATGCCTGGTGGTGTCTTGTACAGCAGCAACAAATTGATTCCACTTTGTTTGGTTGGTGGCCATTCTTCGTACAGTGCCCCATTTCTGGTTCATTCTTTGCATCTCAGCTTCCACAGTTCTCCTCCAAGTTGTTTTTGGTTGGCCTCTCTTTTGCTTTCCTTTGGTGATCCATAGCATAGCTGTTCTTGTTATGGTATCAGGGTCCCTTCTGAGGATGTGGCCAACCCAACTCCAGCATCTTTTAGCTATGATGATGTGCATGTCCTCCTAACTACTCAGAATAAGTAGTTCTTGGTTGCTGATGAGATTCGACTAAAAGATCCTGTACTCTGTTGTTTATTGCAAGTAGGTTGCGCATGTGTTTGGAAAAAAATGACACTAAATACCAGTATTAAACTCTTGTGTATTGCAAGCAGTAAGTCACAATCAATTTCATAATGATTATAAGCAACATGGTTTAATAAGGTTAAAAAATTATTCATTTCAACGCTTGAATAAAAAAATAAATCTATCATTGTTGAGCGAAGAAGAAAACAAAAGTAGGTACAGAATCTGTTAATATTTACCAAACAGGATGTATTAAATAACACTGAACAAATTAGGTCAGAACTCAAGATGGCATTGAAATAATCATGCCCAGGTAGCATTTACACATTCAACAATTTCCATGATTGAAAGATGGGCAGGTGGTATTTGAAACATAATTGTGCATCTTAAATAGTAAATAGAAACTTGTTTGTTCTGAATTTCCCCATCTTTAATGTGCATATCCTCTTTAGAAAACAACAGTGCATAAATGGTAAAGTATGTGATCGAAATGTTAGGACTAAGGCTGATAATGACATTACATGTAGTGTGTTTATGCATATACCATTGTATAGATTAGAATTGCCATTATTTTGTATGTTATATGATCACCAAAAATATAAGTCATTATCATGTTTTAACAAATTATATTACCAAATCTGCTTTACCAAACAATGGTTTTAACATTACTACTAGCTATATTTCTCAATTGTATTTTATGCTCATGTATACCTATTAGTATAAGTAGTAGAAAGTAGCCATAAGTAATTATTTCTCGGCTCATTTTTCAATAATTCATATGTGAAGAATGTTGCACATAAAATTCAGTTATGTCCATGTTCTATGATATGTCCACTTTAGATATATCTACAGTGTGAATACAGTGTTACTGTGTAGTAGTAATATTTACTCATACACATTGTACAAAAAAATATTGTAGAAATATAAGCATAATGGCTTGCAGTTTATCTTTCTATAATTCATACCTTAGATACATGTACATTTGAACACTATCTTCCTTGATAATGTCTCAGTAGTAATTTATGCCCATGCACGCTATATAGTGAAATTACAGGTTCATGCCTTTTTATCTGAACACCCACCTGCATGGAGGCATACCTTTTGTCATTCTTATATGACCACCAGTTATGCACAATGCTATAATATATGTACAAATGTGGGAGTGAACCTCTGTCTGTGAGGCAAATTACATCCTCATTGACTCCTTAAATCATCCACACACTTTCAAGTATTCACCCTGTGGTGAAACATGTTGAGGACCCAGCATTGCATTTGATTAAGATGGACATTTTGGAACGGAAATCATCATCATCAGTTGCCATCTCCACAACGAAGGTTGGCTGTAATGGATCTCCAACGTCTTCTGTCTCTTGTCTTGGTGGTACACTCTGATAGACTCTTTCCCGTCCATCTCTTGATGTTATCTTCCCACTTATAGCGCTGTCTTCCCCTTGCACGTTTGCCTTCAACTCTCCCTTCTGTTATGGTCTTCTGCAAGGTGTTATGCCTTTTTATGTGGCCAAAGTATTTTAGCTGCCGAACTTTGACCTCTCTCATTAGTTCTCTTTTCATACCTAGATTTTCTAGGACCTCCTTATTTGTTTTCATCTCTTTCCATGAGATACGCCCCATTCTTCTATATATCCACATTTCAAGAGCCTCAATTCTTTCTTCCAAATGCTTATTCATCGTCCATGTTTCTGCACCATACAGAAATGCAGAATATATATAACACTTTATGATTCTCAGTTTTAATTTATGAGATAACTGTTTGGATGTCAGTATATGTTTCATGTTGTTGAATGTAGCTTTGGCCATTCCTATTCTCTTCTTGATTTCTGTTTCACATCTGCCATCTTCTGTTATTATATGACCAAGATATACGTAGCTCTTGACTTGTTCCAGGATTTTCCCATTTACGCTTATCTTTAATGTGGGTTTATCGTCTGTTTATCGTCTGGAACGGAAATAGCAACACAAAAATTTAAAATTTACAAAAGATATAAAGTAACAGGTAATACATCCATCTTTACAGCAGGATTAGTGGAAATCTTAAAAGCTTTAGAAATAGTTGCAGTTATATAGTGTCTAGGTATACAAGTGCAGGCATCACTGAAATTGAGCAAAACTCATTTTATCAAAAACAAAGTTTGAATTTTACTGAAAAAGTACTGTTACTCCACAGATCTATCAGGTAATGTCATGAGGTTATTTTCTTGCAAAAAAGTTATAGTCATGACAGAAAAAAATAATTATTAACAATATAATATTTGTAATCATTTCACGACTGTTTGAGGGGAAGTAATTCAGAAATAAATTGTTATTACTCATTTCTCACATCCATGTGAAGTAATAAAACAATAAAAATATTAATGAATATATGCGATTAGCGACCACATTAAAAAAAAGCATTTTACAACACCATTTAAAATTATTAAATGTATACTATTAATTTCATAGTATGCAATACTTACTTACTTAGTCGTTCCCCTTCTACCGTGAGGTGTAGAGGTTTGGAAGAGAGAGCGCCAGACCATTCTATCAGCTGTCTTCTTCCTGACCTGGTTCCATTCTAGTCCTCGGTCCTTCAAAGATTGTCTAATGTTGTCCTCCCAGCGGACTCTGGGTCGTCCTGGAGGTCTGGATCCCTGGCTCTTTGTTTCCCATGCTTGTTAGTATGCAATACACCATGAACTATTAACATTATCAGACAGAAGTTCCCAGCAAAATACTAGGCAGGATAATTATACAGAGAATTTCAAAAGCAGTAGACTACAAACTGAGGAAAGAACAAGCAGGATTTAGAAAGAACAGAAGATGTGTAGATCATATATTTACTCTCAGGAAAATTATAGAGCAGTGCTCAGAATGGCAAAGACATCTGTACATCAATTTCGTTGATTTTGAAAAGGCATGTGACAGTATACATAGGGACAGTTTATGGAAAATACCGAGGGCTTATGGAATTCCAAGCTGCATAGTATCAATCATAAAAACCCTCTATGCCAACTTTACGTGTAGTGTTGGGCAGAGCAAAACCTAAGCATTTGAGGTGGATAGGGATGCCTCTTATCAACCACTCTAATTTTAACAGTCATAGACTTGGTGATGCGTCAGACAACAGAGGGCAGTCCAAGAAGAATAAGATGGACTACATTTTCTACATTGGAAGATCTGGAATATGCAGATGACATTGCACTACTAGCACATTCACATCAACACATCCAGTAAAAAACGGATAGACTTAATAAGTATAGCCAGCAGGTGGGCTTGAACATCAATTTAAAGAAGTCAGAGGTCATGACGCTCAATGTGAGCAACCCTGAGCCCATATCAGTAAGGAATCAGCAACTGGTACAGACAGACACCTTCACATACCTGGGATGCATGGTGATGCCAGACGGCGGGGGCAGGCAAAGACATCAACAACAGAGTGAACAAAGCAAGAACAGCTTTTTTTAGCCTAAGCGACATCTGGAGGTCCTCTTGGTACAGCACAAGCACAAAATTAAGATTATGTCAGAGCTGTGTGCTTTCTGTGCTTCTCTATGGTGTGGAATGCTGGAGAGTTACAGAGAAGGAAATGTCAAAATTGTCCTCTTTTCACACAACATGCCTGAAAAAAATTCACCAAATCTTCTGGCCGAATACCATCACCAACCAAGATCTGCTTACTCAGAGCAAGCAAGAGGACATGCACACCATCATAGTTGGCAGACGCTGGAGCTGGGTTGGCCATGTCCTCAGAAGAGACCCCGATGCCATCACAAGAACAGCTATGCTTTGTACCCCTGAAGGAAAATGAAAGAGAGGCCAACCAAAAACAACTTGGCAGAGGACAGTGGAGGCTGAGATACAAAAAATGAACCAGAGTTGGGGCACTGTATGAAGGATGGCCACCGACCGAGCAAAGGGAAATCAATTTGTTGTTGCCCTACAAGATGCCACTAGGCGTGATGGCCACTGACTGCTTTGACGGTCGGTGGCTAAGGATCAAAGAAGAAGAAGAAGATATCAGACAGAAACAAATACTTCTTAAATAATCTTATAGTTGCATAACTTTTAAATCATACCTTATATGACGCTACAAAAAATACAGAATTAAAATTTGTTATGCATGCCATAATTATCTGAAGTGTTTACTATTATGTTCTATTTAATGAATTTCAGGTGACCATACCCATAGCCAGCGATCCTGCCTATACTCTAGTGTTGACATTCCAGATTTGGAAATTATGAACAGTTTCATAAAGAGTGAACCAGTGCAAAATGCTGCATTCAATCAAGTGTTGCCAGACTTCGCAGAAAACATTGTGACTGAAGTGAAAGCTGATGTAAGTATGGTAGTTGCAACACTAAATACAGACAATAACATTGAATCAAGATTAAAAGAGGTACAATCACCGAATGTCACAGACTCTGAGATAATGACTGTAAACATGAATCTGACTCCTGAGATTTATACTGCAGTCTTACAAAGTGAAAACTGCAGCAGGAAATCAACAATAGTCTATGATGATTGTACTCTCAACATTGAAAGTAGAGAAGGTTTTAAATTGTGGGGCAGTGTACATTCAGATGAAATAATAATAAGTACAAAAGAGAAACTTTTCAGCTGTCATGTTTGTGGAGTACAGGTTAGCAAGAAAGGTGACTATAATGAACATGAACTTTCAAATATGAGAGAAAAGTGTTATATAAGTAATGTTGGTAATGTAGAATTAGCTACAAAGTCCAGTCTTTGTCAATAAGAAAGAATAAAAACTAGCACAGAAGCATTCAAAATATGATCTTATGATGGTATGGGGGAAGCTCAAAGAAGGTTATCTAAAGGCACATGTAATGCAGCATAAAGAAGAACTGCCTAACAAGTGTGATGGTCTTAGTAGGTTTTCTAGAACTGATTACACTGGCTAACAAAAAAAAAATTTTTTTTTCTTTCTCTAACATTTCTATGTTTTTCTGGTCAATTTTAATGCGCTGTTTTTAAATCTGCAAACCGTTTTTCTCTATCAGGTCGGGATCTCTAGAAATACGCAATTGAAGGTTTTTAACAACGCATACAGTATTACAACATCATTCGTACAAGAAGTATAACAGTTATGTAGGCTTGAATTTCTTTGCAGTCGACTTTCGTCGGTGAATGGCATGTGGTACATCGCGATGAAGCATCCAACAATAATCGGCAAGCATGGTCACACTCCACCGTCCTTGATAACGTCGAAAAATCCATTACAATATGCTTGATGGAATCGGGTTTCCCTGTTCATCGCTGACTTCGCCAAGGTTGTTGGAAAAACTAGTCATATGCGAATTGGCTCCAAATGGACTTTTGAAATGAACTTGTTACAGCCCATAATTATGTATGCATCTATGCACTGCTTAACAATATGCACATAGTCGACAGATTTGTGATTTCCCAGAAAGTTATCGACGATCGATTTGAATGCCAACCATGCGCGAAGTTCACTACCATGTAACAAGTTCTCGAATTGTTTGTCTGCAATAACTTTCCTAATCTGAGGTCCTACAAAGATACCTTCCTTTATCTTTGCATCGCTAACTTGCGGAAACTTTTCTCGAGATAAGTGAAAGCTTTGCTCGTTTTATCTAACGCTTTTACGAAATTCTTCATGAGCCCCAACTTTATATGTAACGGTGGTAAAATGATGCTGTCTTTATTACTAATGGAGAATCGTGTATGAACTACAACTTTTTTAAAATGCCCGAGCTGCATACGATCCCTGATAGGCCACACCTTTCTTGCATAATGTTCCTGTCTGTTGCGGCTGTCCCATTCACAGAGGAAGCAACAAAATTTAGTATACCCAGTCTGCATGCCCGTGAGAATTGCAATGACCTTTAGGTCTCCACAAATCCGCCATTGGTAGTCATTGTACTTTATTTTTGCCAAAAGTATAGCCATATTGTCATAAGTTTCTTTCATATGAACAGAGTAGGCGACTGGAATTGATGAAAATAAATTTCCGTTATGCAATAACACGGCTTTTAGACTATTCTTGGAAGAGTCGATGAAAAGTCGCCATTCGTTGACTATGTGCTCATGACCGAGGTGCACCATTAGATCGTTTACTTCTTTGCAATAGCAAATGTCATCATCCATTTCAAAGTTTTGAACAAGTTCTCTGTGTCTATGACGAAATTTAGATATCGGAGTATTGGGCGCTAAAAGTTTCCATTCTTTGAGTCGCGAACCGAGTAATTCCGCTTGTCCTTTGGTAAGAGCGAGATCATGTATTAGATCTGAAAGTTTTGAATGGTCAATAAGTGAACACCATCATTCACCGGTATATAATCCGAGTCAGAATTAGTTTCTAAAGCAGGTAAACTATCAATTTCTGATGGTTCATTCACGTCCAACGGATATTGTTCTGGTGGAACTGGGGTCAGACACGTGATTGGATCATGAGGCACTGGTTTCGAAACCGATTCAATATTTGGATAAACCACAGACTTTCTAGTTTTAAAAGTGAAACCATGGATATTTGTCAAGCAGAAGTAACAATCAGTAATCGTAGTTCCCCTTAAACCAATCTGCGTGATTTGTCGGTTCACGCCATATTACTGGCACTCCAAAAGGCATCGACTTATGCTTCGGCGATTTTCGTAACGAACCTGCCAATGTATTTGCACAAGTCGAACAAACAGCATTTGGCTTCCAAGATTTATTTGCATCATCAACTTTCGAATCGAAATAAAGTTCATATGCTTTCTTTAGTAATGGTGTAAAGTTTTTCTGGTGAACACGATCGGTAAAATATCCGCACATGTAACAGAACAGATCAGCCGAATTTCTACAACTTCTAGAAGCCATATTTTGCTCAGAATTATTTCAAAATACAGTAACTATTTGAAAAATAGCGTAACATATGTCATGCATCTTTTAGCAGTATAAAAAGTAGAATTATTTTGCATTTTATTAATTTTTAATAAGTTATATAGTAAAAATGAAACGGAGCAAATAACGGTTTCCCAAAAAATATATTTATTCACAAATATCTTAAGAACCCGATGTGATAGAGATAAACAGATGTCAGATTTGAAATCAGCGCAAGAAACTGACTTAAGAACACTTATTCTTATATAAGAAAGAAAAATGTTGTTTGTCAGTGTTATCCAAAGAAATCCATAATGCAGCATAATAGTGAGACACATTACAAATATGAAGTAAGTGGAGCAGAATTTTATCAAAGTGATCACGAGGTGACAAATACAGAAGGAGAATCTTACATGTGTGATGAACTTACAGGACAAAAACTTTATTTAAAATGGAAAAAAAGTCAATATACAGAAGAAAAACCTTATAAATGTGATGTATGTGGAGCAGAATTTTCTCAGAACGGGGCTTTAAAGAGTCACAAAATGACACACACAAGAGAGAAACCTTATAAGTTTGATGTTTGTGCAGCATAATTTTCTCATAGTGGTTCTTTACAGAGTCACAAAATGACACACACAGGAGAGAAACCTTATAAGTGTGATGTTTGTGGAGCAGAATTTTTTGAAATGATCATTTAAAGAGACACAAATGGACACACACAGAAGAAAAACCTTATAAATGTGATGTTTGTGGGGCAGAATTTTCTCAGAATGGAGCTTTAAAGAGTCACAAAAGGACACACACAGGAGACAAACCTTATAAGTGTGATGTTTGTGGAGCAAAATTTTCTCATAGTGGTGATTTAAAGAGACACAAAAGGACACACACAGGAGAGAAACCTTATAAGTTTGATGTTTGTGGAGCAGAATTTTCTCGTAATGATGATTTAAAGATTCACAAGAGGACACACACAGGAGAGAAACCTTATAAGTGTGATGTTTGTGGAGTTAAATTTTCTCACAATGGTCATTTAAAAGGTCACAAAAGGACACACACAGGAGAGAAACCTTATAAGTGTGATGTGGGTGGAGCAGATTTTTCTCATAGTTATGCTTTAAAGAGTCACAAAAGGACATGCACAGGAGAGAAACCTCATAAGTGTGATGTTTGCGGAGCAGAATTTTCTCATAGTTGTGTTTTAAAGAGTCACAAAAGGACACACACAGGAGAGAAACCTTATGTGATGTTTGTGGAGCACAATTTTCTCACAATGGTCCTTTAAAGAGTCACAAAAGAACACACACAGGCAAGAAACCTTATAAGTGTGACGTTTGTGGAGCGGAATTTTCTCAGAATGGTCCTTTAAAGAGTCACAAAAGGACACACACAGGAGAGAAACCTTATAAGAGTGATGTTTGTGGAGCAGAATTTTCTCTAAATAATCATACGAAGATACACAAAAGTACACAAACAAGAGAGAATCCTTAAATGTGATGTTTGTGGTGCAGAATTTTCTCATAGAGGTACGTTCAAGAGACACAGCCTAGGCCGGTCCCAAGCCAGGCTGAAAAAGGAGGTGGGCAGCCTGCATGGTATCTGTAAGGAGGCAGCCCCTCCACCATGCAAAGGCCAATCACCTGTTTGCTTTAAACCATGATTACTTAAACTACAAGAGAGAAAACTGGACTGATTCTAAAGGCGACAAACTCGAACGAACTACGGACTATGACTTATGGAAATTGGAACACAAGAAGTGTAAATGGGAAAGAAGAGGAGCTGGTGGAAGATATGAGGAAAGCAAAACTAGAAATCCTGGCTATAATGGAAACAAAGAAAAAGGGACAAGGAGTCATGGATCTTGATGGCAACACGCTGCTCTACAGTGGTGTACCCACATCTGAAAGAGCTAGCATTGGTTGCATTGTAGCAAAAAAAAACCAAAAAGATAGTATCAAGTAGTATCAAGGGATGGAACTTTATCTTGGAACACATTATGGTTGTAAAACTAAATGAATGAGAAACCATAATCAACCTGCTCATAGTGTATGCTCCAAATGAGGATGAGAGAGCAGAGATCAAGGAGGAATTCTTTGAGCTGCTTCAAAGGACAGTGGATGACTGCCTAGATGAAATTATCATGCTCAGAGATTTAAATGCCAGAGTTGGAAATGACCATGCTAGATGGGGTGGAGTTAGCGGAAGATATGGAGAAGATACTCTCAATGACAATGGAAAGCAACTCCTTAGATTCTCCAGTGAGCATAATCTGATCATTACAAACACAAAGTTTCCCCATAAGCGCATACATGCATATGCTAGATGTGAACCAACAAAGAATGAGAAGTCAGTGATTGACTACGCCATAGTTAGGAGGAGCTCATTCAAGTATGTCCAGAATGCTAGAGTCTGGAGAGGGCCCGAGATTGTAAGTGATCACTACCTGCTTACAATCAAAAGAACAACTGAAAGTGTTTCTCAGCCTAGGAACTGCCCAACATCATGCAAGAAACTAAGTAAATGAATGGGTGAAATGAACATTAAGACCTACAAGCTGAGAGAGCCAGAAATTAGGACCAGATATCAGTGGCTTATTGCTGCAGTGGTGAGAAACACAGAAGAATAACCTGATGACTTGGAAACCCTCTTGCTTAACCTCCATGACATCATAAAGACAGCTGCTGCAGAAGCATATGGTGGTCCAACATGGGAACAAGAGAAAGAGGACACCTTGGTGGACAGAGGAAGTCAAAGAAAAAATAAGAGAGAAGGAAAAGTCATGGAAGCATTACTTAGGAGCTAAAAACACAGCAGCACATATAGAGAAATATAGAGAATATGTGATACTCAGAACAGAAGCAAAGAACAAGGTGCTAGCAGCAAAACAGAAGTCCTAGGAAGAATTTGGAGAAAAGCTAGAAAAAGATGTGCAAGAAAACCAGAAATTGTTCTATAAGACCCTAAAGAACATGAGGAAGGAAAAACAATGCCCTCTCAAATTTTTAAAGGACTTACTTACTTACCAAATTGCTTACTGCCCCAAAGAAAGTAATGGAAAGATGGAAAGAAAATTTCTCAGAACTCCTTGATGGTGAGCAATGTCAAGCATCAGAAATGATAACCACTAGCACAGAAGAGAAACCAATGGTGGTGAAGATGACATGAAGATGGAAGAACTGAAGGCAGCACTGGAGAAAATCAAGATGGGCAAAGCAGCAGGGCATGATGGTATAACACTAGAAATGGTTAAGTACATGGGAGCATAAGGCAACCTATTACACTTAAGGGTCCTACAGGCAGTGTGGTGCCATAAAACCATACCAAATGATTGGGAGATGCCATCATAACACCAATTTTCAAAAACGGTGACAATCGACAGTGTGGAAACCATAGAGGCATATCCCTTCTCAGTGTTCCTGGTAAAATCTGCTCTAGAATCCTAGAGCAGAGAATCAGATGCCTAGCTGAGCCACAGTTGGATGAGGTCCAGTGTGGATTCTGAGCAAACTGAAGTACTCAAGACCTAATCTTCACACTCAGACAGCTGAGTGAAAAGGCCCTTGAGTATAAGAGTGAGATCCATCTTTGTTTCATAGATTTGGTAAAGGCATCTGACAGGGTCCCCTGGAGCAAACTTTGGGACTGTTTGGCAAGGAAAAACATTCCAGCACCTTTGATTCATGCTATACAGAGCTTCTACAAGTCTTGCAGAAATTATGTAAGGACAGCAAACCATAACTCAGAAGAGTTCAGGACCACCACTGGTGTAAGACAAAGTGATATCCTGTCACCTTATCTTTTCATACTCCTCGTGGATGAAGTCATCAAGGCATGTAAAGAGAAGACAGGAAAGTATTCAGTGGGGTACTGTAAGATGAGACAGGTCTGTATTTCAGAGCTGGCATTTCCTGATAATGTTGTCCTGATTGCTAAATCAGAGGCACATCTTCATTCCAACCTTCAAGTCTGGAAGGAAGAGCTGGAGAAGACAGGGATGGTCATAAGCAGCTCTAAAACAAAATCCATGGTGATATCACGAGAAGAAAGAAAACATGTGATTAAGCTGGGAGAACAGGTCCTGGAGCAGGTCGACCACTTCAAATACATTGGAGCTATTATAGACCGACAGATAGTCATAATTGAAGAGTTGGCCACTCAAAAAAGCAGCAGCTGGGAGAGTTTTACAGGCCATAAATCAAAAATTCCTCAGCAAGAGAGAGGTTGGTAAGAAAACGAAGATGGCTGTATACCGCTCCACCTATGTCCTAGTCTTGACATATGGATGCGAAGCATGGGCAATGACTACAATGTGCAAAAGCAAGATCCAAACCTCAGAAATGAGGTATCGGAGGGAGGTGGTTGAAGTAACAAGAAGAGACATGGTCCGCAACCAGACGATACGTCAAGGCCTAAAATCCCACCCCCTGCAGACCCAAGTAGAAGAGTACCAACTAAGATGGTTTGGCCATGTCTGCAGAATGGTAGAAGATCAGCTACCATGACAAGCATGGGAAACAAAGAGCCAGAGATCCAGACCCCCCGGATGACCCAGAGTCCACTGGGAAGACTACAATAGACAGTCTTTGATGGACTGAGGACTAGAATGGAAACAAGCCAGGAGGAAGACAGCCAATAGGATAGTCTGGCACCCTCTCTTCCAAACCTCTACACCTCACGGTAGAAGGGGAATGACTAAGTAAGTAAGTAAAGTGACACAAAAAGACACAGAAACCTGCACTACTCTAAGAAGAGGTTTGTGGAGCCACGCTAGCACAGTGGCTAGTGCACTGGCTTCCTAGCTCAGTGGTCTCTATTTCCATCCCCAGCTGAATTGGGATGTTTTAGGCCACAAACATCTCCTGGGTTGACAACTGGGTACCAAAGCAACTTCTGGGAAGATTAAGGCAGCTGGCATGATGCTGACCACATCACCCCTAGTGTGCCAATGGTCAAGAAAATATGGGCCTAACACCATATTCCCAATATGCCTCAATGGGCATGTAACGGGATCTTTTACCTCTTACTCTAAGAAGATATACAGGGGAAAAGCCATATAGGTGTGATCTTTGTGGTGATGAGTTTTCTCAGGCTACTCAAATAAAGAGACACGTGTTGAAACACATTGGAGAGATGTATAAATGTGGTGCTTGTTGTATTAGGTATTAGGTTTTCTCAAGTCTGTATTCTAAAATTACACAAAAGAAGGCACACATGATAGGGACTTTCTAAGAGTGATCTTTGTGGTGATGCGTTTTCTCAGGCTACTCAAATAAAGAGACATGTGTTGAAACACATTGGAGAGATGTATAAATGTGGTGCTTGTTGTATTAGGTATTAGGTTTTCTCAAGTCTGTATTCTAAAATTACACAAAAGAAGGCACACATGATAGGGACTTTCTAAGAGTGATGTTTGTGGTGTTACATTTTCTCAAGTCTTTGTTCTAAAACAGCACAGAAGACATACTTGAGAGAAAATTTCTAAGTGTGATGTTTGATGTATTTGGTTTTCTCAAGTCTGTATTCTAAAATTACACAAAAGGCATACATGAGAGGGACTTTCTAAGTGTGATGTTTGTGGTATTATGTTTTCTCAAGTTTTTATTCTAAAACAACACACAATTTACAAAACATACATGAGAGACAATTTGTAAGTGCAATGTTTGTGGTGTTGAGTTTACTCGTCTGTATTCTAAAACTGCACACTAAACGTACATCAGAGAAAATTTATGTGTTTACCTTACACAATTTGTAAGTGTGATGTTTGTAATTCAAGTTTACTCATTCATTATTCTTCAGCCCCCTTTTCACAAAATATCTTGATGGTTTAAATTATTTGATCACTTCCTGTAGACTTCATTTTGCAAAGTGGTAGTGAAAAAAGTATTTTGTTGTGTAAATTGAAATCACAACCCCATTTGTTATTGTTGTTGTTTAATAGGTCTGCTGAGCTTCTCACTCTTTTGCAGCCAGTAACAAGTTCAACACTCTTTGGTAACACTGAAGATCTAGGCTTTTCTTGTGGCTTTTCTACCATTCCAAAACATGTTGAGTTTAAGTCATGAGCTCAAGTTTCTCCAGCTTAGCTTGCATTTAAAGGATCATCACATAGGGGTCCTAAGCTAGAAGTAAAAATTATGTGGCATACTGTGCATTCCCTGCCATCCAAGAGGGCTGTCCAACTATGTAGAGTTAAAATACTGTGCTCTGGTTCTGGGCTCTCCCAAGGAAATGTCACATCCTGCACAGAGCCACTTCTCAGTTCCCCTGCTTATCAGTGGGTCCATAGTAAGATCCTCCTACATGCAGTCAACCAGGTCAAAGCTAAAGAATCACATCTGGGAATCAAAGCTTAGTGTGCAATGCTGAGTTCTCAACACATTTCACTACAGAGGGAATCCATGGAAATGTGTAGATGATTTCAAGCGTCATTGAGGGTGTAATTAGCTTCACAGAGGTTCACTTCCACATATGTATACTGCAGCATTGTGTACAGCTGGTGGTCAGTTAAAGATGACCCAGATATGCCTACATGCATCTCAGCAAGATAAATGTAATCTTTGTGGAGCTATATTTTGTGATATACTACAGAGAGGTGTTATAAATGTGAATTTGTTTGTTGTAAAGTGTGGCCTCTGCCTGTTAGCTAAGAACATATTCAGACATACAGAAAAGAAGCCATGTAATTATGATGTTTCTGATGCAGTGTTTTCTATGGATGCTCAAATTGTGGCATTAAAAAGAAAAGTGCTATAAATATTTTATGTGTGCTACAACAGAAATGGAATCCAGTGGACTCTGACAAAGCAGTTGGACGATCTGGATTTTGCTGATGACTTGGCTCTTCTGTCCCATAACCGTAATCAGATACAGGACAAATTGAAAACACTCGATGAGAGATCACAGCAATTGGGTCTGAAAATACACAGGGAAAAGACCAAAATAATGAGAATAAATGCAGGTAATGATAACAGGGTTGAACTTGAAATAACACAGAGGAGCTTTCACTGCATTAGGAAATATATGGAGATCAAGAGAAATCAGATCCAACACAAAAATAAGAATCTTCAACACAAATGTGAAGTCAGTCCTATTGTATGGCTCTGAGACATGGAGAGCAACAAAGACAACAACCAAAAAGCTACAGACTTTCATAAATGGGTGCTTGCGTAGAATAGAAGGACTGAAATGGTATGACAAGGTTACCAACGTGGAACTGATGACAAGAACCAGACAAGTGCCAGTTGAACAAGAGATGAGAAGATGATGGTGAAGCCCACCCTATACCATAGAAACAGGCCAGCAGTACCCTCCAAATTTATACATCAATCAGTGGTCTCAGAATTGGATATCTTCTTCTTCTTCATTGGTCCTGAAAAGGACCTTGGTTGCGTTTTGTCCATTTACAGTGAAGCTGCGATCTTTGTGCCTTTTGGCCGACTTCAGCACAGCATTTTATTTTAATTTGTACAATGATCTGCAAAAACAAACTGCTACATTGAGTATGATCCAAGAAAGCTATCCCAAACAATCATGGATACTTGCCTACATGGATGGATATGCAACAAATGCCATTAAGAATGGAGGTGCCAGTATCTTTATCTCATGTCCTGACAACCACTAAGAGACTAGGCATATTCCCACTGGTAAATTCTGTTCCAACTATACAGCTCTAGAGTTCAAGCTCTAGAGCAAGCTGCAAAAATGATTTATAACACCAACTTTGACTGCCACCAGGTAGTCATCCTCACAGATTCACTGTCTGTACTGCAAGTTCTCAAGGGTGGTAAAATCCTGCATCTGAGAAATGAACTAAGCAAGGTAGGTGCCAAAAAGTGAACCATACTTCAGTGGGTCCATCCCATTGTGGTGTACGTGGAAATGAAAAGGCAGATAAACTTGCCAAAAATGGAGGAGAATGTGAACAAGAAGATAACGAAATCACATACTTTGAGAAAAAGAGAGCTATCCAGGCTATCAGAAGAGAACAGAATCAACCCAATGATGACTACCACACACTTGACCAGCAGGGACAGATCACACTTTTTCGCCTCAGGACAGGGCATAACAAACTGAATAAACACATGTACAAGCTACGATTGTCTGCTTCACCACTGTGCACATGTGGATTCATTGAACAAACTGCTGAGCATGTTCTACAGGATTGTCCTCTGTATGACCAGTTAAGAAAGATATACTGGCCCAATGACTCAACACTAAACTCAAAGCTATATGGAGCATATAGGAACTCCAGACAATGGTCAAATTCATCATGAGAACTCGTCTGATGGTGCAAACATCAAAGATTTGATCACAAGAAGAAGACGAAGAAATCAGCTGCATACTGGTATACAGGACATTTTTTAAATGGTTGTTATCTGTGGAAACTGGGCCAGGAGCAGATTGTAGTAGTGGCCATGTGCTAGTACTAGGAAAAGAAACGTTTCATTCTTACTGAAGAAATTAAACAGGGCCTAAAAAATGTCAAGCTATATTTAGCTATGTTGTTCGTCCATCACGTGTGATGAAGACCACTCTGTTCATCCAATTATTAGGAATATGTTAGGATAGTCTATGAGTACGAAGGTGACTGATGAGCCCGATGCGGGCCTGGAAAGATCTCGGACAGTGTGGGCAGGGAATGTTTGCATCGTGTGAAGGTTTTATTACACGGTCTTTTCTAGCTTGTCTCCGATGTTCCGCTGCTGCTCTTCTGGATGATTCGCATGCCGCTGCACCTTTACGAAGAGATGTGCGCTAGGCAGTTTGGTCTTGCGCAGCAGCTTCCCGTGTGTCAGGGTTTATGTCAAAGGTTTTTAATGAAGTCTTAAGTGTGTCTTTGAAGCGCTTCTTTTGGCCACCATGGGAGCGTTTACCCTTCTGCATCTCACCATAAAAGAGTATCTTTGGCAGTCGATGGTCTGGCATGCGGACTACATGACCTGCCCAGCGAAGCTGTGACTGCATCAGTATAGTATCGATGCTAGGGATACCAGCTCTGTCAAGATGAAAGAGTGACTTGCGCAGTGATTTGGTTTAAAGTGAGGAAGAGTTCCGCAATTTGTCGACCTCACTCTCTCACCTGGGTCCATCTTAATCCAGTGGCAAGACAAGTCAAGACGACTGGAGATGAAGTCAGGTGCAGTGGATGACCAGGGGCTTTCTACGTGCCTCGCCGTGCTCCTTACGCTCCACAGCGCGTTGCTGGTAATCGCCGTCATGCCCTTTGAACCAACAGGTGGTTTCTTCCGCGCAGTCTACCGAATCCAGTCTTCGCATGCATGGGTAGGCAGACCCTAACTCACCGAAGGTTTATAAAACAGTCAGCTACCCTCACCTAGTTTAGCCGCCTGTCAAAGCCGTTTCCCGGGGGGGTGGCCGCTGTCGCATGCTAACAGCTACGAGGAGCCACAGGTGAGAGCTGGATGCCAGGTTTGAACCAAACGTGGCCGAGCTGCCCTGAAAAGGGCATGACAGCTCCTTCACCAGAGGTACTACCAATACCTGACATCCCAAACCCCCCATATTTAGCTATAATTGAATTAGAAAAGGAAATGAGCCTTCTTCTTCTTGTTTGCTGTTGTTTCTGTTGTTTAGTAATGTCTACACAAGAAGTCCATTTCTCTGGATATATGTTGCTGTGGTTGAAAGTTCTTTAAGACTCCCAAACAGCTTTTTGTGGATGTGCGTCTCTGTGGGCCAATGTTCAGTTTGCACTGACTAAGCATGTGGCAGTCTTGCAGAATGTGTTCGGCTGTCTGTGCTGCCTGTCCACATGTACATAGGGGTGATGGTACCAATCTCAGTCTGTATAAGTGACTGTTCAGTCTGTTATGTCCTGTTCTAATACGGAACAGGATCACCTGTTTTGCTCGATCAAGATAGTGATAGTTGTCTCTTTGTTGGTCAATTTTCCTGATGGCCTAGATAAGGGTCTTCTTTTCCTGGAATGTGATTGTTTGTTCTTTTTGTTCCTGTGTTGCTCCCTCTTTTGCTAACGTATCTGCTCTCTCATTTCCTGGTATGCCACAGTGTGATGGTATCCACTGCAGCACTACCCTTCTTTTGATATTTACTTCGCATAGGGCTTTATTTAACTCTGGCAGTTTATCACTGTTGAGGGCTTGCAGAACTGACATTGCATTGGTAAGGAATACAACCTGCTGACATTGGCTTATTGTGTTATTTATTATTCCTGCAGCAATGCTTAAGGCCTGTACTTTAGCAGAGTAGTTTGAACAGAATATTCCAGTAGGTGAACAGGTGGATTCGTTTTCTTTGTCTGGATAGACCACATAAACTCCTGCACCTCCGTTCTTCACTGCTCTGGTTTCAGATCCATCAGTATATACTTGGATCCATGCTTCTCTGGGGTATAGTTCTTCAATCATATCACATGCTGCTATTTTTATTTGGAGAGTATTTAGCTCTCCCATGGAGCAGGGGGTAGTTATGGAGGTCTTAATGCTGAAATTTTGATGTTGTTCCCATGGGATTGGGAGGAGTGTGGGAATTATTTCCTTAGTGATGTCTGGTAGTTCATCCTTGTATGTTCTAATTAGTTTTTGGACCGATGCACACAACTGCTTCTCTTCAACCTCCCACTGGCTAAATCTCTAAATCTAGTTTTCATTGGATGTGCGGGCATGTTCTTGTACTTTTCTGCTTGGATCAGGGTCTTAGTGTCTCGTCTGTATAATAAAGGTGGAATGCCTGTGATTTTTTCCATTTCATTTTTTGGTGTGGTCTTCATGGCACCCGTGATCAACCAAAGCACTTGATTTTGTACCTTATCCAAGGCTTGTAGGTGTGATTTGGCTGCTGTAGACCATGCTGCTGATCCGTACTCTAATATAGGTCTTATTGCACCTGTATAAACTTTCTTTAGTGTTGTTTCGTTAGCTCCCCAACTTGATCCAGCTATTTTCCTCAGTATGGCAAGTTTTCTTCTCGCTTTGGCCTCTGTTCTCTCGATGTGGTGCCTCCATGTCATTCTCTTATCTAATATAATGCCCAAGTACACTGGTTCCTCGTCTGTTCGGACATGTATATTTCCAAGTCGTATCTCTCCTGCTTTGTCTTTGTTTGAGAGCGTGAAAGTGTTGTTGAGGATTTTTCAGCTTTGATCTGCACCATCCATTTTTCTGCCCATGCTGCTATGTTGTCTGCTGCCCTTTGTATTCACTTATTAGCCTACACACCACACCACCAAGTCGTCAGCGTATAGGGCAGCTCTCACACCTTGTGGCAGGTCGTCGATGAGGTCATTGATGAACACAATAATCAGGGTGGGAGACAATACTGAGCCTTGAGGAACTCCATGTTTTAGGAGGATTGTCTTGCTGTTGTGGCCTTCCATGGTGACTCTTGCTTTCCAATTGTGTAGGAATGACTGGATCCATTTTCTCATATTACCCTTGATTCCATTTCTTTGCAGTTTTACTATTAACCTGTCTTTCCATACTTTGTCAAAAGCTTTTTGGAGATCTATCCATAGGGTAAAGACACTGGGGACGTCTATACTAGCCATGTTCAGTGGTATGTCACTGGGGCAGTAGAAGTTTAGGAGATCTAGTTCCAGAGTGTTATGTTTAAGATGGATTACTTGGTATTCTGCATCTTCTTTATATGTCTTGGATTCTATAGCGTTGAGGTTATTCCTTATCAGTGTTAGTATGCCACCCTTCTTCCGATCTTTTCTGTCAACTCTGAAGCATTGATAGCCCCGTATCTTAAAATGTTTTCCTTCCTGTAGGTGGGTTTCTTGTATGCAGCATATGCTAATTTCTTTCCGAAATAGGGTATTCTTTTTGTTGTTGACTCCCTCCACATTCCAATGCATGACATTCAGAGGGGTCGTTGTCTTATCTGGTTGGCCAGTTACTTTCCCCTTCCGCCTTCTGGCTCCACTAGGCAGACTAAGGGGGACCTCCTGTAGCTGAGGGTGGATTCTGTCGAGGCTCAGAATCCGGCACTGCTCCTGCCTGGAGGGACTTCACAGAGCGAGCACCATAACGATAATTTTTTGACATCTGTTGTGTAGACATATTAAACCAAGGTGGGTTGCATGGTACCATGGTTGCTGGTGCACCTCCTGGCCTGGTACCTCTGACTTCAGCACCTGTTTCTTAAGGCAGAGTGTGCTCATGCCTCCCCCTCTGGCTGGGGGATTTGACTTTGCCTTTACCTCATTTGCTCTCCCATCTTGCCTCCCGCTGGGGTTAATACCCAACCTTCGGCAAGATTACTGGGTATAACGGGGTCCACCACGAGTAGGTGAGGTAGACTTGGGCAGGAGAGGCTAAGAGACATGTTGAGTCTTGTATTGCATAATCACTGGGGACCCATTTGGACCCCAAGGAAATGAGTGAGAGGCTTTTAACAAATTCAGAGCAAGCCTTCCTGTCCCCTATGCCGTCTGTTCAGTTGTTTTTCCATGACTTTGCATATATTTCATGTCTGTCTCCATTTCCCTTCTCCATTTTTTTTCCCTCTACCTCTCTTATGTCCTAACATAGCAACATTTGTGCAGTGGTTTTTCTTTGTTTCTCTTCCTTGCCAGCTTGTTACATTTCAGTTACTTAAGAAATTCAATGTGATTATTTACAACTATGAAGACAAACCTTGGCAATAGCTAAACAAAATTCTTACCTCAGTGATGCTAGACCATGTAAAAGAAGCTTTAAATAAACAAACTCATGGAAGAACTAACACATTTTGAACAGCAAAATCATATGCAGATCAGGTAGCAAGACTCAGAATCATCAATGTCAGGCACATTTATACATCAACTGTGTGGACACTGATACTTTATTTCCAGGTTTTTTACTGAAGTCTTTGTTGTGTATACAAACATACTTCAAACACTTCAGTTTGTTGTTAGTCTCAAAATTGAACCTTGTGATAACAGTATTGATTGGTAGTGATTGTAATAAAAACCCTTTACATAACCTATGATTTTGTATTGCATGTCATCCAGGAGTGTTATTGGAATGGCTTTTCTAAAGATTCAGACATTAATTCCCAGACAGTTGCAGGCATTAGCAGGAAGAGATTAGGAGAACATGAAGTAAAACAGTCAGATATATGGAGAAATGAAGGTACACATGTAGATAAGCTTCTTTTTTAAGCAGTGGAGCATCTCAGTTGAGGCTGAATGCTGGTGTATATAATGTAGGCTCGTGTGCTGTTTTTATTGTGTTACTTCAAGATGTTTGCCACCCCATGGATCTTCTGGATCATTCTGTAACACTGTTTTCTTCTATAGCTAATTTATTGGAGGAGGGTTTAAAAAGTAGTCAGGGTGAAATCAAGCATTAAGTGTTCTTATAGCTTAAAAAACCACAGGCAAAATATTGATACTGACATCTGTGATACACTTGTCTGTAATCTAGTGTGACCTGTAGTTAAAGAGGGAATAGTAGCACATTCAATAAGACACATGCTACCAGTCTAGCTGTTGTCTGGAGACATGATCTGTGGAAAGGGATAGATAAGTGCAGAACCTGTTTTACAACTATCGGTAAAAGAGTGTTTCATACATTTATTTTTTTCTCATGAATGAAGTATTGTACTTTTTATGCTTCTTAAGAAACATGTGGCTATCATAGCATTTGTGGTGATGAATTCTCAAGTGGGCTGTTTTACATGATGAGATTGCAAGCTTTTAGAAAAAAAATTACAATGAACCTTTACTGATGAAAACAAAATGTCATTTGTATACAGTTCAATCTTGTCTACACAGTTACTGAAAGTTCATCGTAAGTAATTGATTTAAGTTCAGAGGTTCTACAAAGTTATTGAATTTTTTATCATTAGGACTTTTATGAAGTTGTTAGTTCATGGTGGTTTTACCTACAGTAGCTAGATTCCTGACTGCAATCACAGTCACTCCTGATTTATCCAGGTGTGGGAAAAGTTTGTGTGGTGTCTCCATCTACCGTTAACCATGATGTGGCCTATCTGGTTTCTGTCCCGACCATTTGGTGATTCCCATGTTAATTTGTGAATTTCTTTATGTGGGAAAAGCGTTCCTCCAATGATCTGGTTGTTAATACTACAGAAACTTATTAATTTATCCCCATTTTTGTTTGCTGTTCCACTGCCGCATTTCCCCATTACTCTTTCATTATATGTATTGTATGTACCAGCTTTCGCATTGAGGTCTCCCATTACTATAATAAGATCATATCTAGGTGTGTCTTCCATTTCTTTCTGCAGTTGTTGATAGAATTCATCCTTGACCTCTTCATCACTGTCATTCGTTGGTGCGTAGCATTGTATTATTGTAGTATTGGCAAATCTACCTCTCAATCTTAATCTTCTTCTTCTTCTTCTTTGTTCGCCCTGAAAAGGACGGTGGTTGCGTTGTGTCTGTTTACAACGTAGCTGTGATATCTACACCTTTCGGTCGACACATCCGACTTCTGCACGGCATTTTTTAGGACCGCGTTTGCCTTCCCATTTCGATCCACACTCGCTCAGCCAGCCTGCACAGCTGCAGACTGTTTCCAGGACCAAATCTTAATCTTATCAGTCTGTTGTTGATGGGTTTCCATTCCAGTAATGTCCTTTCTATTCCTTTCTGTAGAATAATGGCTACACCTTCATTGTGTTGTCCATCCTCTCTTCCAGAGTAAAGTACTGTTTCTCCTGTTGCTGTTTTAACTTTTCCTGCACCTGTCCATCTGCTCTCGCTTATCCCTAGAATGTGTAACCCATAGTTTCTCATTTCTGCCATGACCTGTTTTAGTTTACCCGTCTCATTCATTGTCCTGACATTCCAAAATCCTATTCTTGTATCACGTTTTGCGGTCAGGAGGTCCGTTCTCATGTCAGTGGCTTCCTTTTGGCGTTCACCACTGACAGTCATACGAGCCTCAGACTCTGGATGTCCATCCCACAGCAAAGTCTGTTTATTCGTTGTTGTTTCCGTAACTTCAATTTTTTTTACATAGTCAGGGGTGTCAGCCCTATGCCAAAACCCCTAACCTGGAGGACCAGGGTGTCTGCTTTCGTCTGACCTCTGCCTGCGCAAACCTGTCCAGCTTGGTAGAACCTTCCAGGAGTAAAACTCCCACTGGCATAGCTCTGGGGGTAATCAGGGTATGCAAGCCACCATACCTTGACAAGGTATTGACACCAGTGATGGCAGTTGTTTCCATTATAGCCAGGATTTCTTCCACCAGCTCCTCTTCTTTCCCATTTACACTTCTGTGTTCCAATTTCCAATGTTGAGTTAAAGTCATGAGCTCCAGTTTCTCCAGCTTAGCTTGCATTTAAAGGATCATCACATAGGGGTCCAAAGCTAGGAGTAAAAAGTATGGGGCATACTGTGCATTCCCTGCCATCCAAGAGGGCTGTCCAACTATGTAGAGTTAAAATACTGTGCTCTGGTTCTGGGCTCTCCCAAGGAAATGTCACATCCTGCACAGAGCCACTTCTCAGTTCCCCTGCTTATCTGTGGGTCCATAGTGAAATCCTCCTACATGCAGTCAACCAGGTCAAAGCTAAAGAATCACATCTGGGAATCAAAGCTTAGTGTGCAATGCTGAGTTCTCGACATGTTTCACCACAGAGGGAATCCATGGAAGTGTGTTGATGATTTCAAGCGTCATTAAGGGTGTAATTAGCTTCACAGAGGTTCACTTCCACATATGTATACTGCAGCATTGTGTAACAGAAAAGAAGCCCTGTAATTATGATGTTTCTGATGCAGTGTTTTCTATGGATGCTCAAATTGTGGCATTAAAAAGAAAAGTGCTATAAATATTTTATGTGTGCTACAACAGAAATGGAATCCAGTGGACTCTGACAAAGCAGCTGGACAATCTGGATTTTGCTGATGACTTGGCTCTTCTGTCCCATAACCATAATCAGATACAGGACAAATTGAAAACACTTGATGAGAGATCACAGCAATTGGGTCTGAAAATACACAGGGAAAAGACAAAAATAATGAGAATAAATGCAGGTAATGATAACAGGGTTGAACTTGAAATAACACAGAGGAGCTTTCACTGCATTAGGAAATATATGGAGATCAAGAGAAATCAGATCCAACACAAAAATAAGAATCATCAACTCAAATATTGCTCTGAAACATGGAGAACAACAAAGACACCAACAACCAAAAAGCTACAGACTTTCATAAATGGGTGCTTGCATAGAATAGAAGGATTAAAATGGTGTGACAAGGTTACCAACGTGGAACTGATGACAAGAACCAGACAAGTGCCAGTTGAACAAGAGATGAGAAGACGATGGTGAAGCCCACCCTATACCATGGAAACAGGCCAGCAGTACCCTCCAAATTTATACATCAATCAGTGGTCTCAGAATTGGATATCTTCTTCTTCTTCATTGGTCCTGAAAAGGACCTTGGTTGCGTTTTGTCCATTTACAGTGAAGCTGCGATCTTTGTGCCTTTTGGCCGACTTCAGCACAGCATTTTTTTAAATGAGTATAATGATCTGCAAAAACAAACTGCTACATTGAGTATGATCCAAGAAAGCTATCCCGAACAATCATGGATACTTGCCTACATGGATGGATCAGCAACAAATGCCATTAAGATTGGAGGTGCCGGTATCTTTATCTCATGTCCTGACAACCACTAAGAGACTAGGCATATTCCCACTGGTAAATTCTGTTCCAACTATACAGCTCTAGAGTTCAAGCTCTAGAGCAAGCTGCAAAAATGATTTATAAACACCAACTTTGACTGCCACAAGGTAGTCATCCTTACAGATTCACTGTCTGTACTGCAAGTTCTCAAGGGTGGTAAAATCCTGCATCTGAGAAATGAACTAAGCAAGGTAGGTGCCAAAAAGTGAACCATACTTCAGTGGGTCCATCCCATTGTGGTGTACGTGGAAATGAAAAGGCAGATAAACTTGCCAAAAATGGAGGAGAATGTGAACAAGAAGATAACGAAATCACATACTTTGAGAAAAAGAGAGCTATCCAGGCTATCAGAAGAGAACAGAATCAACACAATGATGACTACCACACTCTTGACTGGCAGGGACAGATCATCCTTTTTCGCCTCAGGACAGGGCATAACAAACTGAATAAACACATGTACAAGCTACGATTGTCTGCTTCACCACTGTGCACATGTGGATTCATTGAACAAACTGCTGAGCATGTTCTACAGGATTGTCCTCTGTATGACCAGTTAAGAAAGATATACTGGCCCAATGACTCAACACTAAACTCAAAGCTATATGGAGCATATAGGAACTCCAGACAATGGTCAAATTCATCATGAGAACTCGTCTGACGGTGCAAACATCAAAGATTTGATCACAAGAAGAAGACGAAGAAATCAGCTGCATACTGGTATACAGGAAATTTTTTAAATGGTTGTTATCTGTGGAAACTGGGCCAGGAGCAGATTGTAGTAGTGGCCATGTGCTAGTACTAGGAAAAGAAAAGTTTCATTCTTACTGAAGAAATTAAACAGGGCCTAAAAAATGTCAAGCTATATTTTTTTTCAGATGACAGATGTATGGGACCACATATCATCTTTCCTAAATAATTTCTCATCTGAAATTAATGAAATCCTGAACACTCTTCCCTTGAAAGAGTGTCAGGGAAATACATTTTCTTTACCCTGGTTTAAGAGCATGAAAACTAATTATAATCACTACTACTGCGAAGTAGCCACCATATCAATTACATCCCATTTATGTTAGCTGCCCAGCAACTATCTGTTCTATTCAAGCCAGGTCAACTACTTTTGCTGTGGCAGAAATATCCACTGATTTTGTAATAGAAAAGAGGGAAGTTTAAACTACTGTATGTGAATTAATCTTTATTCATTGGGCTAAAAGAATTTTACAGATTTCATGCAAAGTACCATCCATGTGTAGATTTTCATTGTTTTATAATAGTTAAACAGCATCAGGTTATCCTTTAATTTGTGATAGAGGTGATTTATTTATTTTATTTTCTGAAAACTTGTTAAGGAGTAACTAAACATTATCTCCCCTTAATTTGATCTGTACAGCATGCCTCGTTAAATTAGGGAAGTCAATTTTATGAATTTGGCATAACAAGAACAGAAAGGCTTTGTCATACTTGATGAGAGACAATATTGTTTAGTCACCAGATGTTTGTATTTATAAAGTGTTATTTATTTATTTTTTTTAAGTGACAGTAGATTGTGATTGAGATTATCATACTTGAATAGGTAGATAGAATAATGTTTAGTCATCAGATATGAGTATTTTTAGTCTCTCCTGCTCACTCTCCTTTACTCTACTTCTTCTTTGATCCATATCTGCTGACGGTCAAAGCAGTCAGTTGCCATCATGCCTGGAGGCATCTTGTAGGGCAGCAACAAATTGATTCCTCTTTGTTCGGTTGGCAGTCATCCTTCGTACAGTGCCCCATTTCTGGTTCATTCTTTGCATCTTGGATTCCACAGTTCTTCTCCAAGTTGTTTTTGGTTGGCCTCCCTTTTTCTTTCCTTCGGTGATCCATAGCATAGCTGTTCTTGTAATGGTATCAGGGTCCCTTCTGAGGATGCGGCCAAAACCAACTCCAGCATCTGCCAGCTATGATGGTGTGCATGTCCTCCTGGCTACTCCGAATAAGTATTTCTTGGTTGCTGATAAGATTCGACTAAAAGATCCTTTACTGTCTGTTGTTTATTGCATGTAGGTCACGCACGTGTTTGGAAAAAAATGGCACTGAATACCAGTATTAAACTCTTGTGTATTGCAAGCAGTAAGTCACAATCAATTTCATAATGATTATAAGCAGCATGGTTTAATCAGGTTAAAAAATTATTCATTTCAACGCTTGAATAAAAAAATAATGCTATCATTGTTGAGCGAAGAAGAAAACAAAAGTATGTACAGAATACAGAATCTGTTTTTATTTCCCAAACAGGATGTATTACATAACACTGAACAAATTAGGTCAGAACTCAGAATGGCATTGAAATAATCATGCCCAGGTAGCATTTACACATTCAACAATTTCCATGATTGAAAGATGGGCAGGTGGTATTTGAAACATAATTGTGCATCTTAAATTGTAAATAGAAACTTGTTTGTTCTGAATTTCCCCATCTTTAATGTGCATATCCCATTTAGAAAACTGCATAAATGGTAGAGTATGTGTTCGAAATGTTAGGACTAGGGCTGATAATGACATTACATGTAGTGTGTTCATGTATATACCATTGTATAGATTAGAATTGCCATTATTTTGTATGTTATATGATCACCAAAAATATAAGTCATTATCATGTTTATCAAATTATATTACCAAATCTGCTTTACCAAACAATGGTTTTAACATTACTACTAGCTATATTTCTCAATTGTATTTTATGCTTATGTATACCTATTAGTATAAGTAGTCGAAAGTAGCCATAAGTAATTATTTCTTGTCTCATTTTTCAATAATTCCCTTTTATATGTACACCCACCTGCAGCGAGGCATACCTGTGTCATTCTTATTTGAGCCACCATTTATGCACAATGCTATAATATACTACAAATGTGGAAGTGAAACCTCTGTCCGGTAGGCAAATTATATCCTCATTGACCTCCTTAAATCATCCACACACCTTCAGGTATTCCCCCTGTAGTGGAAACGTTGTGAAGACCCAGCATTTACATATGATTTAAATGGAGCTTTTTGGAATATTAATGAATATATGTGATTACGACCACATTTTAAAAAAACTATTTTCAACAACCATTTAAAATTAGTAAATTATACTATTAGTTTCATATTAATGTCAATACACCAGAAACTATTAACATATCAACAGAAGTTCCCACAAAATACAGGCATGATAATATACTGAGAATTTCAAAATCATAGACCACAAACTGAGGAAAGAACAAGCAGGATTTAGAAAGAACAGAAAATGTGTAGATCATATATTCACTCTCAGGAACATTATAGAGCAGTGCTCAGAATGGCAAAGACAGCTGTACAATACTTTCGTTGATTTTTGAAAAGGTCTTTTGACAGTATACATAGGGACATTTTATGAAAAGACTGAGGGCTTTAATTGAATCCAAGCTGCATATATCAAGTTCTTAAAAAGCCTCTATGCCAACTTTAACCTGTAGTGTTGGCAGAGCAACCTAACCTTTGAGGTTAGACAGGAGTAAGACAGGGAAGACCATTATCAACCACTCTTGTTTTACATCAATAACTTGCATGATGCGTCAGACAATCAGAGGGCAAATCCAAGAGGAAATAAGATGGACTAACATTTTTTACATGGAAGATCTGTAATATGCAGATGACATTGCACTACTAGCACATTCACGATCAACACATTCAGATAAAAAAAATGGTTTGACTTAATAAGTATAAGCCAGCAGGTGGCTTGAACATCAATTTAAAAGTCAGAAAGGTCCATGACGTCAATCAGCTCCATACCCCCCACAC
>JAMPIV010017127.1:0-223720 GCA_024509875.1 Oreohelix idahoensis | reverse complement strand
CATGCTGGGCGGTTTTGATATTCTTGAAGCCGCAATGCTCTGGCTGGTAAGCCAATAGGTGAGTAGAGAACTACTACTGCATTTGGTGATTCCAGATTTAGCGTTGGCTCCGTTGCACTGCGAGAGCTTAACTTGGCGTTGACAAAAAGGGGTTTTGATTCAGAAACGGGGTTGACGATTCGTTGCTAGATGTATACAGAAACCCTCTAGATCGAAGAGTATATGACTTTCTTCGCCTGACTGGAGTCTGCTCTAGCGATTCGGTCTCCCTGAAACTGAGACCCAAAAAAAGACACACTTAACTTCAAGCAACGACAAAATCAATCTAATGTTTTATAACCTAGTCATGCTCCGCTCCTTCCATTCTATCAATTATAGCATGTGCCCGCATAGGCTTAATATCTTTTGTACACCCATGTACCTGTCATTAAATGTTCCGACAGCAAAAACCTACTCCTCTTCTCCCAATCTCAACATACAGGAAACTTAACCTGTAGTTACAGTTAAATGAATATGCTTATTCATCTTACAACATTAAATGAATTTACATAAACAGATTACAGCATGTGACATTACACAAATAAATCGTATGTCCCCTTGGGGAAATATATTAATATTCCACAAAATGAGTACAAAGAAAATGCAATGTTCTTGCTATAATAATACAGTGGCTAAATCATAAGATATAATTATATCTATGCCTGGTGACTGCTTTCAGTGAAAGTTATAGACTAGTGCCTAGCCACACAAGTAAGCATAAAATGATTCTCCCTTAAATAATAATAATAAATTCTTTAAGCGCCAAACACGGCGCATAAGGCAGAAACCAGTGCTCTCCAGGTTGTTCGTTGTGACGCCACTCCTCTTAGCTCTTGCACATTATTTAGGCCCAACGTTCTTCCTTCTCTAATTATTGTTCTTCTGAGTGTTTCTTTTGGTCTTCCTTTTTTCCTCTTACCCTCAGGAACCCAAGTGAGCGCCTGTAGTGGTATTCTGTTGTTTTGCATTCGTAGGACATGACCGATATATGACCATCGTCTTTTCCTTATATAGTCGGAGACATATTTCTGCCTAGAGTCTTCTCTTATTTGTCGATTAGTCTTGAATTCTTTCCAACTGATGTTCAAAGAGTTTTCTAAGACATTTGTTCTCGAATGTATTCAGCTTGTTCTCAATGATTTTGTTATTTTCCAACTCTCACAGCCGTATGTTAACACTGAGATAACATTTGAATTAAACAGACGAAGCTTGGTATGTATATTCAATGATCGTAATTTCCAAATGTTAGATAATCTATTGAAGGCGCTAGCTGCCAAAGCAATTCTAGTATGGATTTCTCTTGTTGTGTCACCATCCTGAGTCATTTTAATGCCTAAATAATTGAAACTTTCAACTTTCTGTAGTTTTTCCCCGTTCAAGATGATATCAAAGGTCTCGTTAGAAAAGTTCATAGCTTTAGTTTTCAGATTCTGCAGTGAGCAGATATTTGAAATCTTTAACCGAGAGATGACACAAATTATTTAAGCGCATTCTTGGGACACTAGGTGTGAACTTAAGAATGCTACATCATCTACCAAATCCCGGGCCCCCAGGAATTTTCCATTTGTCCATTTTATACCCAATTGTTCATTGTGGTGATAGTTTCTCATAACCCAATCAATAGCTATTCCAAAAAGTAGTGGTGACATAATACAGCCTTGTTTCACCCCTGTTTCTACTGTAAACCATTCTGTATTCCCTTTATTTGTTCTAACACAACATGAAATTGTCATATTAGCCAGATTGATTATTGCACATATTTTGTTGGAAAACCATAGATTGTAAGTATCTTCCACAATGATGGGCGGTGTAGACTATCAAAGGCTTTTTGAAAATCGACGAAGGTGATAATAAGTGGCGATTGCCTTTCCACTGATTCTTCTATAATTGTTCTTACAATATTGGTGGACAGAGGAAGTCAAAGAAAAAATAAGTGGCTTTTGAAAATCTATCCATATGGGCCGATTACTGAAGAAAATGGCATGGAAACAATATCTTTTCGAGCATGCAATTTAAGCAGGACAAACATCATGCAACATAAGAATTTTCCAGGTACTGATAATAGAGATATACCACGCCAGTTATTACAGTCTGATAGATCACCTTTCTTCGGTAACTTTACAATAATACTGTCTTTCCATTGTTGTGGTGGTTGTTCTTCTCTCCATACTTCATTTATAATATCTAAAATTCAAGAGGTTGTTGTCATTAACTGCTTTAATCATTTCCCCTGAAATTTCGTCAACTCCAGCAGCTTTAAAATTTTTTAATCTTTTAACGGCTTGTTTGATCTCGTCCAGCGTGAATTCATCGCAAGTTATTGGCAAGGTGGTTGTGGATGTTTCATTATTAAAATCAGGTGTTACTGTTGGTGGTGGTCTGTTTAGCACCTCCATGAAGTGCTCAGCCCATCTCTTCACCAGAAAATGGTCTTTTTACATGGGTAGCAATTCCCTAGTTTTTAATCTTTTAACGCTTGACCTTTAACAGGTATTTCCATAGCAGTAGGCTGGTGACATAGTTGTTTTGTAATTTGATAAAGGCACTTACTATTACCAGTTCTTGCAGCATTTTCAGCTTCTACGGCCAGTTCATTGATGAAATGTCTTTTATCTCTTCGAGTTTTTGTCTTCACTTCTTTATTTAACAAGTTATAAGTTAGTTTGCAAGATTCAACTGCATTATGTGTACTTGCCGCTAGTAGTTTAAGTTTTGCTGTTTTCCTTTCTTGTATTTTATCCCAAGTATCTTCTCTCATCCATTTTTTTTTTTTGTGTACTAGGTATCCGGTGGTCGCTACAGCTGCTTCTGTCATTGCTGTTCTCAGTTGTTCCCATTTAGTATCGATTGTCTTGGTGGTTATATCTTTGTCAATTTTGCCTAAAGCATCGAAATAGTTGTTCATTTTGACATTATATTCCTTCTTTATATCATTTGATTGCAGTCTGTGTACATCTATTCTTCTATTTTTATTCGGTTGGTATAACTTCTTCAGTTTAATTCTCATTTTAGCTATGCAGAGGTTATGATCGCTTCCGATCTCTGCACCTCTGTATGCTCTGACGTCTTGAACTGATGAGCGAAATTTAGCGCTTATGCAGAAGTGATCTATCTGGTTCTTAGTTCTGCCATCAGGTGAATTCCATGTTATCTTGTGGATATTCTTATGTGGAAAGATGGTGTCTGCCACAACGAGGTTTGATATTTCACAAAGTTCTAGAAGTCTTTCGCCATTTTGATTCAAACAGCCTATGCCATGAGTACCGAGATATCTTTGTACTCCATCGTTGTTGTCACCTACTTTGGCGTTAAAATCACCCATGACTGCTATTATGTCATGCTTGGGTATTGTGTTGATGGTACTTAGAAGTGCTTCATAGAAGTCATCTTTTGTGGTATCAAGAGCGTCGTTAGGTGCATAAATCGATTGTACAATTGAAAGAGGTTGGTAAAAAACGAAATCTGTATATTAGCCTCTCCACCTATGTCCCAGTCTTGATAATATGGATGCGAGTGCATTTCTGGGTACATTAGCGATGACTACAACCCTCTGTGTGACGATTATCATTACTACCAGAGTATATAATTTGCTTTTTTTTCTGAAGTAACAAATATATTTTAACCAGCCCTTACCCGTCCATCTACACCGCTGACAGACCCAATAAACAGTCCAACTAAGATTATAATTATCCATTTCTTTAATTACTTCTTCCAGGACGACCCAGAGTTTCCGTCTTGATACATAGTTCTTACATTCCAGTACTCCAATTTTAGAAATGGAACTTAGCCCCAAAAAATATCAGCCAGAAAGGAAGTCTGGCGCTCTATCTCCAAACCTATAACCAGAGTATTACCGCAAGTCAAGTATTCAGTTTTAAGTGAACAATCCACACCTGACATTATCTTACAGAAATGACAGTTAATTTAGCCTATTCTTAACCCATGATAAGCATCTGTGGACTGATTCTGCCTAGTATCTGTTATTATAAGTTTAACATTTAACCCATGATAAACCGTAACAGTTTAAGCACCCTTACTAAGGCCGTAGACAACGCTACCTTATCACTGAATAAAATTACTAGGAGAAATCCTCAAAAATGAATTCACTTTCCTAACAGATATATATAAAAAGCTAACATGAATATAATATAATAATTATAAGATATGTCAACTCACCCCGAAAATGACTAGAACATAGGCAAACACATTCTAGTACTGTGTTAAAGTTTGCCTTATCTCATGATGGTCATCTACGGGCCAGGAAAATTCACGAATGTCTTTGTCTTATTAAACCCGTCTACTCTTATAGATTACCAGGACGCTCCCCCCGGACACCTGGCCTGCATATTTCTACAGATGTATCGGCGTAATGCGTAATCAAGAGAGTAAGACAAAGGTTATTCTAGAGACATCAGAAGTCAACAACCGCAAGAAAATTTCCTCAGGTAGAGAAATGCATAATATTATGAGGGTTCTTCGTTCTTAAGGGGCAAAACCCGGAGACTGACCACGATTGTTATCTCCCCCTGAAATAAATCAAACTCGTTACCCAGGCCTCAAAGGGTACTAGCCGCTCGTGATCAAACGTTTTAAAGCGTCCAGAGAAATTCCCCTGTTCGGACCACAGGGGCGTTTTGTAATATTGCCGCTACGCTGACCGTTTCTGACCAGTGGGGGATTTATACTGAAAGCCAGAACGTAACCAAACGCGGGTGGGGTTTGAACAGATGAAAAATGAAAGATAGAAAAGAAGAATACAAATGTCTAGGAAAACAGAATATTAAAAGAGTTAATAACATATGGAACGAAATGGTAAAATAAATTATCCGTCACGTGACAATGTGTTACTATTTTCGGGAGAGTACATATAAGGGAAACCATACAATTAATGTCTAACTTTCAACCAAAGTTGCATCCCTTAGCGTTACGCACTGACAGAAAAAGCTGGGATTTTATATATAAGATGACACCTAATATTCTCATAATAAAAAAATAAAATAAAAAATAACATAATAAGTTTAGAGCTCCCTCGAGCATGACGTAAGTCACTAATTTTATGAGGCTTCAATCTGAGACAGGCAACCTCATTATGTAAAACTAATTACTTTAGTAACCACAACTGCAAGACCAGATGGATGCTTTGGCGTAGGCTTCCCACAAAGAGGCCAGATACAATGGTATGTCCATACTCTATCAAGAGCGAAAACAGAAATAGTGATCACTGAATCTTATTTTTCTTTTTCTTCTTCGTTGCATTTCTCTGACCTATGACTCCAATCAGTGGCGCATCTACATTGAAAGGGGGGGAGGGGGGGGGCATGAAGCTTGAACTCTTGGAGGTGCCCCTTTTAATATAAAAAAGTGGCGGGGGATTGGAAAAGAAACGTATTATAGAGATAACACAACGTGGGGGTGTTGCGTGATAAATTCTCGCAACATCGTTTTATTACAATATCTATTTTATAACGCAAGGGCAACAACTGCTTGAAATTTATAGTCACTTTTCTCGGTAAGCATTTGTCTTCTCGCGTTGGTATTGAATGCAGTTAAGTTTTGAGCTGTGGTCATTTTGCGCTGGACTGCGCATGACTGGTCTTGCTTTTTGGTCGATCGATTTCCGCCCAGCAGTGGAGTGAGCGATTTGAAGGGCGAAAGAGATGCCTCGTTGAAGAGGGGATCTCCGCTATTTTTTGTTCTGTCAGGAATGTGAAAGTCCTCTTAATGGATATTTCGTTTATTCGAGATAATACCTCTAGTGTTTCCCACATGGCGGGAGGCGTAATATTTCTGTGTATTTCCTGAAGGCAAGGTAAATTAACATTTTCATTAACTCTATCGATTTTTGGTCGTGAGCGATTTCTGGTTCATAGCCTGTCTTCGAAAGTCGTCGTCACGAGATGTTTTCCCAGCTCACATGTCGCTGTATTGTGCTGCATCGGTTGATGCAGGTCCCAAGGACTATTACTTGCTACTTGGTTACCTGAACTAGGTTTGAAAAACCTTTGTTATCTAGAGGATATTTTTGAGGACATTATTTATACTTCGGCAGACGTGTCTGTCTTGCTGAAGTCAGATTAAGGAGAGTGAACTGATCTCATACATCTGGTTATCTCCTGGCTGTTATAGAAAAGGATGGAGTTTTTCACCTGACTACATTTACAGCACTATGAAATATAACATGCATCTGACTCATCATTGTAATGCTGTCTACCGTCCATTGCTGTATTGAATGTTGCTGTGATAATGACTGTTTGATGTGCCTACATATTCGCGTAACCATTTTGTCACTGTGGCGTCCACAATAAATAATGAAGAAAAACGTCAACGGCTGTTTCAAGAATCATTGACTTTATACGTCGTGAGTTTACTGACGTCCTATGTGGATTGCCCTGTTATTTTTGTATGATCATTGTTGACTGTACATCATCTACACATTACACAAAACCAGACATGCGGATACCATCCATCATCATATGGCATCACGCATCAGGGGGCCCTGAAGCTCAAGCTTCATTGGCTTCATAGTAGATCCGCCTCTGACTCTAATACAACCAAAGGAAATGACTTTTAACATATATCTCACCTCTTTATGTGCCTCTAGTTTGCTTCTTACCACAGTCTGTTGACAGAGCGCTCAAATATCCCGAATAACTTCCACAAAAAACAAAAACAAAAATTAACAAATTTAAAAAAAATCCGAGAGCGTTTCTTCGCCGTGATGGGAATAATCCAAGCCACTTTGCGTGACAGCCGAATCATTATCCCTGAAATCAAGATTTGATTTCCAACTTCGCGCGCGCATTGATCAAAAGTTGTCTTCTGGAACGCTATAGGGAATTAGGATAGGACAATGTAGATTGGCAGCGTGATCTTCCCCAGCCACCTTGCGGATGAAAGTAAATGACTATGAGAGACACAATGCCAATTTTATGAGAGAAACTAATGTGGTTAAATAAGAAGAAAAAATAAGAAGAACTTGATGATATTTGAACACACTGCAATAAAAATAACGTTCAAGTGAGAAAAAATAACTTAAGGCAATTGTAGGCTCGTACATATTGGTCACATTGCAATCTACAATCATTCTAAAAAGTGACCAGTGTGTCTACGAAAAATACAGAATGGTGGCTTTAACAACAAAACAAAATATAACGTGGGTAAAATTGAAAAAAAGAAGGAAACCGCGAGGGTGAGAACGCAAGTAAAGCCAAGTGTCGGAAATTTACGCATCCCCAAAAGACGTTTTCAGTGTGCGAAACATTCTATTCGTTAATTCATTTCTTTATTGCGGAAGATGAGCATTGTATAGTAATATAAATGTTCGCCAGTTTGTAATGCGAGACGGACGCGTATCTATCTACATTTGCCACTACAGCATGGTTTCTTAACTAGTGGTTCATGGACCCTTTGGGTGTTCGTTAATGGATTCTAGAAGGGCCGTTTTCGTAAATTTAAAATGTAAAATTTTTAATTTTGCTTTTATGTAAATTTTTTATTCCAAGAAGGGGTCCTTAGCCTTCATATGACAATCAAAGGGGTCCATAGTCTTCATATGACAATCAAAAGGATCCATAGCGTGATGGTATTTCCTCCCCTGCTTTGCAGTAGTGGTCCAACAGTGGCCCAAAACTCAAGAGTATCTAATAGTGGCTTCTAAGGTATCATCTACCTGCGCACAAGATTACTTTTGGCAGATGTGTAGATAGAAGGTTAATTACACTTCTACCTCAAAGGAGTATTCGCCAGATATTCAGATAAGCGAAAACAATGTTGGCATTTGCTAAGCACGTTAATTCTGGAATCTGCCGACAACTTTTGTGAAGAATTTAAGCAATGGTTTATTCTAGCTCGTTAAGCCCCCACCCCTGAGTTAATCAGTGGAATTATTATTATAATATAGCTCTGTTTAGAGTGTGTGTTTAGTAACTTTGATTGAGACAAACATGTAGTACATTTAAATTGATTGAATCGAAGTTAAATTAGTATAATTACAAATAACAAAATTTAATAATCACTTTAAGTTTAACAGTTTAAAAGAAAGGAATAATAGTTAATTACAAGAGAAAGTTACTCATCACGTTGGTGATGGTAGTGTTGGGTTGATAAAAAGTTCAAGTGGCAGCAGTTAACTTAACTGCTAATGATTATTCTAATCCTCCTCCTGATGGGTAAGTTTTCTGTACGCTGCTGTCTTTCGTCTCTGGTCAAAGTTTAGGCGCCGCACGTTCCCAAAACGTCAAGGAGTAACGTCCAAGCTGGTCCTGCGTCTATCTATAAGACCCTCTTATGATGGCGTCTCGCACAACGTCAGTCCACTTCTACCTTCGCTTGGTTCCAGAGATTGTACTTTCTGCTGGTACCACCAATAACTGGTAATAGAAATAGAAACGAAACGCTTTTCTGAGTATGGCGTTTTCCTACACATAGTTATGTCCCCTTCCCCCCCCCCCCCTTCTATTTTACCATCCCATGTCAGAATTTACCCTCGATGAGAATTAAATTTAATCCCTCGGGATAAAACTTTCTTTACATTTAAACGGAATAGCTTTAGCTTTACATTACATTTAAATAAAAAAGGTAAACGTATAGATATAATATGTTTTACATTTACATCTCCACTGTTTGAAAAGTGTTCACAATATAAAATCATGTATGTTTCCTTTATATTTACAATTGTTGAAAAGTTTGAAAATTCTATTAGTTTTAACATGAATATGTTTTTTCGTACATTTACACTGAGTGAAAAGCTTTGAAACCGTAAGTATTATTCTTAGAATGTACATCATTTCTTTCATCTTTACCTCCTTGTGTCATAGGGAACTGGAACTACTTTATGCTTTTAGTTCTCTTTACGAAACTATCAATAAAGCAATCACCATCCCATGCAGTGGTGGTTCATGAATCATCATTCTATACGCTGAGGTTGCCAGCCTCAAATGACTTTGACATGCAATAGCGAGTTTCACACATTAAACTTCACATGGTTATATATATATATATATATATATATATATATATATATATATATATATATATATATATATATATATATATATATATATATATATATATATATATATATATATATATATATATATATATATATATATATATGTTAGTTCACATATTAGTAATAAAACATAGAGTGAAAAATGCACCACTTACGCCAATCTTGGCTACAGACTTGTTGCTCAGATGAATAAAAGAGACGAGTCGGTCTCTTACACGCGTCTGAGGGTGTCTTTAATTTGACAATAGATTCCCTCTCTGACTCCGTGTGTTTCTTCAGTTTCCTAGTTCCGGTGTTCCTTATTAAAATGTAGAGTTTTCCTGTGCTTTGGAAGTCTTTTTTGGTTCTCCAATAAATGGTCCGGTTAACAAAATGGAATTATGAATCTAGTCTTGGCGAGCGTGAAATTCACAGTGAAATAAAACTGCGAAATGGTCAGACTATAATCTTATCTTCCCAAGCGTTGTTTGTTATGGAGTTAAATTAACTCTCCAATCATATTCAAACAGGTCGGGTGTGGTACTTTCAAAATATGTCCGACATGGAAAAAGGTTGCGAAGGTCACGTCTCCCATATATGGTAATATGATGTCCAATGCCCTTTGTGTACAAACTTACAGACAGATCGGGGAACTCAAACGACAACATGTGTAAACTGTAATATTTATTACTTTATTAGAAAGTAATGTTGTCATAACAAGTCGGCCCGGAAGCGATTATGTCACTTTTGTCTGCCCACATGTGTCACACAGATAGTAATCTCGTCTTATCAGCGGTTCAATCTAAACGCGCCGGCGACTATCTTATCTCAGTTGCTCACCGCAAGCTAGGATAAACATTATCTGCAAGGAGTGTCACAAATGTTTGAACATACAAACTACTTGCTCCTTAGCCGATAATGAGAAGAAATTGGTACTTTTAAAAGTACACAAATAAAAATCAGTACCACAAATGTACCGATACAGCCGGAGAGAAACAAAGATCGTGAAGAGGTCGTCCATTTCGTCACACATAGCCTTCATATGACAATCAAAGGGGTCCATAGCACAAAAATGTTAAGAAACCTTTCTCAGGAGTTTCTGCTACAGCGTGCGTTGGATATATCGACCTGTTTTAGTTACTGCCAGGGCCAGCATTAGGACACGGCGATCGTGGCGACCATCCTTGGCGCTGAGGGAATAGAGGAGCCGGAACTGGCGAGGAAACACCCATTTATCGTCAAGCAGTTTGACCTTCCTTCGGTTGCGACACATTTCACCCAGGCCAAATAAAACAATGTAAATCTTGTTACAGAAAGTGCTCAAACCAAAGCGTGGTATATTATTAACTTTCTGTTCTTAGTTGCCCAATGGGCTGATCACCCGTTGGCTTGTCACACCGATTACGGAAACAACGGCAGATGGATCTATTTGTTGTTGCCCTAAAGACGCCGCTAGGCGTGATGGGAAACTACAACAGAGAAAATCAATCTGCTGTTGCCCTTAAGACGCCACAAGGCGTGATGGCCTCTGACTGCTTGGTCGGTCTTTGGCTAAGGACGGAAGAAGAAGAAGAAGAAGTTCTTAGTTGTTAACAATATTTTACAGTATAGAGGGATCCACTACTTTTACTGTTTTGAATTTATAGCTGGTTTTCATAAGTACTTCTTCCTTGATTGGCATGAAATTTCTCAGTCTAATGACAGTGTTGAGGCCTGATACGAAATGAAAGATTATCAACTTTGGTGGTACAACGCTAGTGAAGAAACATATGTTCATGGGACATACATGTGAAGATAATATCTAATCAACAAGCAGTGCATGCATATAACGTCTGAACTGTTGCTATTGACGAGAGAAAGAGAAACAACCTCCCAGAAGAGTAAGAGGTGAACCTCGATAAACCAGCTGTTTAGACACTTCAAAGAAAATCTACACAATAATACGCCATGTTCTATTAACCGGGCCAGATCGATAATTAAAAAAAACACCGCCTTACAACTCTTCAGGTGTAAATAATAAAAGAAATTAAAAAAAAAAAAAAAACTAAGAATGATATAGTCCTCCCTGCTAACTTCTTGAAAATCGAACTTTCACCCCATATTCGAGTAATAAAAGATCGCGATGTTGTTCATTTAAATGACAAATCATTGCATTTCTTGGACTTCCACGATAATTAGATTTGTCCCGTGTGTGTTTATTACAAAAACATTTCGGCATGATTACTATTTTTAATTATTTGAATATTTCAAAATCAAATCAATGAACGAAATTATTCAAGACGGCACACGCCATGTTAATAACCACGTGTTTCCGAAATTAAACACAGCTGTAATAATAAACCACTACTGCTTTAAAATACACATATCGATCAGCGATTTTACTATGAGCTAAAATAATGTTTAATCCTGAACTTTGTATCTTGTACACAGTCCGAAATAAGCTCGTTTTGCAGACATTGCGGGAGTGAAAACCACTTGAGGGCATGCTACACTTACATAGGATCACGTGTCACATCAGTTACACGTGAGCGGTATGACATCACGTGAGTCAATAGTTTTCTGAGAAAGAAATTTAAACATCTATTGTGGTAAACTTTGAACCGATAGAAAAAATTGCCATAAGACATTAGTGTGTATACCTATTTACAATTAGTGGAATAGGAGATGAGAAGTTGACACTGACGATGGATAGGATACATACTAAATACACTTCATGATAGCACAACAAGGATATCCTTGTTCTGGGATTCTCAGGGTAAAAGTAAAGTTAGTCGCATAGCAGAAATGAGGAGTTAGAGGCGTCACTATGCTATGTTCAGCTTTATAAGGTAGGGTGAATAGTTCTCTTCCTGGTTGCCTTTGCCTTCTCTAAATCAGTAGTAGAGTCAGGTGACCATTTACATTTGGGTAGGCTGGAGCGTGACGCTACCAGATTTTGATCCTGGAACCTGGTAAGTGTGCCGCGGGAGGAATGCGCTCTAGCCACTCAGACAATCGGACGTTTCAGTAAAAACAGGCCAACAAACACAAGTTGAAGAGGACTGGAGACAGAACCGGCCCTATGGACTTTTCAATGTGGTGCGAGGTTTCGTGATGGCGCACTCTCACCGTCACTTACTGCACTCTTACGAACTTCAGTTTCAAGCTATTGAGTTGAGTCGCACTTAAATTTCCAAAAGTGATGTTCCCTCGGCATTTTACCTATGTTTTAAATAAAAATTCTTATGGTAGATAATTAAATTTTTTTTTTTAAATTGAAGATGGGTTCTGTTATTTTCTTATCTGTACTGTTTTCTAAATCTACACACATGGCCACTGTCGTCACTAGGGTTGGTGTCACCCGGTGCGGTGCGCATCACTCTCACCCCCCTAGTGACGCCACTGCATGTGGCAATTCCTTGTTACATTAAGATGGGGACTTAATAATAATCAAAATATTCAGTAAGAATAATAGGGGGAAGATAACGTCGTAATGAAACATAATTTATTTTCCAGCGCACTTCTGAGATATTACGTTTATCGTTGTGAGAATATTCGCCTTCCTATTTCATCCTTACTTTATAGAAGTCTTAAAATTTCACGAGCCACTACTGAGATCCTATATACTTTTCTTACATTATGCACGTTTACATCTGTCTTAACCAACCGTGCTGCGACAGGCGCTCACAAGTTGTTGTTTGTTTTTTTTTATTTTTTTATTTAATAAAGGAATAATACAGACATGAAGTATCGAAAGACGTAGATTTAACTGGAATTAATGTACCATTTCATAAGTTCGTACATTAAAATACCAAACAATCCAGTTTCAATTATTCTTGTTGTAGCAAAGTTTAATTTGCTGGAGAGGTTATGATGGTAAAATATAAGAATGATAGATCTAGATGTGTTAACCGTGTGAGGTCAAGCTATGTAAGACCTTGAGTCTAGTGGTTGAAGAAGATGAGTTCTCAAGGGACCTAACGCTACCTCACAAGATCTCACAAGGTGCTGTAAATTAATTCTAATGTCTGGTGTTTGATGTGGCTAGTGTCTAGGGGATGCAATAAAATGATGGTACATCAAAACAACACAGTATAACTCTCTAATAGAATCTTAATAACTCTGTTGTTTAGTTTTCAATTTGGAAATATTTTTTTGTACAATTTATTGTGCCGGTTCTGCAATCTCTTTTGGACAGGTCTTTTAAAACTGAAGAAAATGTATGTTACACTGAAAAGTGAACTGAAAATAAGGACTCTTGATCCAACAATAATACTATTTATATTAAAATGTTCCGTAAGGTGTTTCACAGGCTGTTAAGTAATAATTAATAATGTGAGTCAGTTATTGGAGAGACTGTTTATGTCATCATTTCCCCGAGAGTTTCTGTTAATGGGTAGGGAAACAGTTTTCTCCAGATAAAGTGTCAGATTGCCCAGATTGTGGCACATAACCTCAAATTTCCTTCGTGAAGATTCAATCGTTGATATGGCTCTGTAAAGAACATCAGCTCTCAGAGCTCCACTTGACAATTATTATACAGAATACGCTGTACTGGAGACATTACTGTCTTCACTCGTACTTCAGCTTTCCTGTCACCAGCTGGTAACAGTAAATAAAACCCTGCAACATAAAAGACACCCTGGCCTTTTCATATCTGTTATATTTTTCCCTCAACTCTCTACATGACATGATGGGGTTCAGCCTCGTGTGCATTACAAGTGCACCAGCCCCTAAGTTTTTTTGAACTCACATCATATTGTGACCACACCTCAGGTCCATATGGCAGATACGCCACTGTCATTTTACATAGTCTCCACACGGCTGTTTGCCAGCGATCTTTTAGTTATTTCCCCTTTTCCCCCGACCGGGCTATTTATAGCCCACTTGACAGAGGTCACGTGGTCAACTTCCTAATGGGAAAAACATGTGGCGATGTTTACTTTTGATAGGGCTTAATTAATGCTTTTAGGCTACTTTATTATTATAAATACCGGCTTTAATTTTGCGTAAAGCTAGACTAGAATTGTTAGAGTAAATTTTAGAACAAGAACAAACATTTTATCACAATTAGAACAGAAGATATAATAGTCTGAAATAGTGTAAAATTTACGCTTTTTTAATATTTTGTTATGGTTTGTTTATAATGCAATTTTCACTAAATCGGTCACAATCAACATGCATAACAAATTACAGAAATAAAAAGTAGAAAACCTGCAGAAAATGGATATCAAAGATTTGTTTTGGTTTCATGCGTCAAACATTAATTATTGAAACATTTAAATTGCAAGTCCACATTTATTACCTTAAAATAACACACCCAATTGTCCCCAAAAAACATGAGAGCTAACACAAATTATCTCAATCATACATCACGATGGTCCATGTAAAAATGAGTATGGTCATTTATGAGTAAAAACGAAATTTCAATTTAATAGATAAATAGGTGTATTAATAAATTACATCTATTAAATGATTTTCCACACTCTGTTAGTTTTCTCTTCAATCCTCAAAGCAACAACTGCATAATTTGCTCTTAGGCCCCAAAATTTTCGCTCAATTAATCATTCACACTACCTTTTTTTTATAGGATGAAAATCAGTAAATTCACAGATGGAGAAATTTGTAACAAATGAGTTTCCATTATAAATTTTAATTGTGAAGTTATACTATTTTACATACCGCTGGCGCGTCTTTCAATTTTCAATCTTCTCTTGTTTTTCTCTCCTGTGCCCCACGTAAACACCTACTGTTTCCCTTCATGGCTATTGCTAATTCTTTGGATATTCCAACTCTACTTTCAATGCCTGCTTTGCCTGCAAATTTCCTGACGTGGACGTTTCTGAAACAGCGTTGTAGTTCATGTGCTGCTGCAGGTCTAATGAATCAGTTGATGTTCAAGCAATATGTTTTCTAATAGTGTGGAGCAATTGAGATCGCTTACGTTTTGTTGCGCGTTTCTGGGGGACTGTGTTTTTTGTTTGTTCTCAAATTGTTTCGTCTTCTATGTTTAACTAGTTTTTGTAGTACAATAGGCTGTCCCTGTTTTGCATTTTTATGATATTACTTTTTGCTGTTTCTAGCGATGTTTTTTTCTAACAATGGATGTGAATAGGGGGTTCTTCATTTTGTGTTTAGTGGTTGTGAAGGTGGCTTAGCAGTAACTGTTGTACTGTGATGTCGCTTTTGAAAACCTGGCGAGGTGGATGTACTTGTCGTATATATAACTGACTTGGTAGGTGTAGATGTGGGGACAACAAAACTACTGGCATTGCTAGGGTGTTAGTAGTGTTATCCACCTCCAAATGAATAATGGTTATCGCCTTTAATGTGAGCTGGCCCATCATCCTCCCGTTGAACAATATCACCACCCCTGTGGGCAGGCACCTCAACCTCCTCCCGTACACACCTATCCTGACTACAGCTAACTGACTGACTACAAGCTAAACTGACTAACTACAACTAACGACTGACTACAGCTAAATGACTGACTTAGACATGGAGGGGTCAGAAAGAACATCACAGGGGATAGAGCAGCTTTTTGTTTTTAAAACATCAAAAGATGTCTTTGCAACATAATTGCACAGTTGACATTCACTTATAGTTAAATTATGGTTTTCCAGATGTGCTTACTGTTTTCCGATAGTAACTTGGCTGTTTCAAGACACTTCTCATTATGCCTCCTTTTTGAGTTTTGTATTCGTAAGTAACACTTCTTACAAAATATAGTCGAATAGCTGTGTGGGTTTATCATCTGATACGTTTAATTCCAAACACAAAGAACACAGATCCTTAACGTAAATTAGAACAGTTCAGTGCTTTCTGAATTGAACGTGTTGTTTTGGAAGTTAATGCTCTCTTGCCACAGGCTCTGCACAGTGCACTGGCACCACAATTCATTATGATGCAAAAACAGTATGTTCCATTTCGTTGTTATGTAGTATAGTTTACTTGTGTATGTATAAAGAAAGAGGAATATTTGGGACTATCAAGTCTAACACCAGAATGTAGAATGCTTTATCTGTGAATGAAAGAAGATATACAAACAGTTACTTAGAATTCTTTGGCAGCCGTCGTGTGCACAGATTGTCTACCAAAGAACACTAACGGAACAGTCCTTATCTCACACACAATTTAAAAAAAAATTCATATTATAAATACAAGATTAACAAGACTTGAAAGATAGAACAAAGTGTGTGGAAGTAATCTATCTATAGATTTACATGTTTTCTGACGCTTATATACGTAGCTAAATATCATTATAAATGAATGAAAATGCAAAAACAGATGGTGCTTTACAAAAAGTTATTTTTTTACAACCTTATTTAAGATTTGTGAGTATCAGGAATGCGTTTACAGTAATTTAAATGCAATAAAATCTGGTGACAATATGCTTGTTCTTGTAATGCCAAACTCACAAAACTGACTACCACACATTCTCAAGATATGAAACCAAAAAAAAAAAAGTATGTGGAAATAATCTTTAGCTTCCCTTCGAGAAGTCTTTATAATTATAAACTCAAACGAATTGGCCGATTTTTAGATATTAAATTAATAAAAAGATTACTTATTTTATGAATTTCCTCAAATGATGACGCTGTTTTCAAAAGTCTGTTACTCCGTCAAAACTAATTTCAAACAAATAAAAATGCAATCAAAAATAAAGCAGAGAACAAAGTTATAGTACACAAAAGAATTTTAGCGCTGTGTTTATCCAGAACGAGTGTGTAATGATTTATATTTTACTGATTTTACACACACATCAGCTGATTTTCCCCGCCAAAAACTTAAATAGTCTTTTACGGTGCACACGAAAATTTTATACCCGGTGTCAGAATTCCGGTCACCGAAACTAAAAGAGCGCTCTGGTATAGGGCACAAACAGCCGTGTCCAACACAATTTAATAGGAGTATGTACATCTCCTTATATGCATATAATTTTCTTCTATTACAAAATATAAACGCTCCAGGCAATCAATAGTGTCAGCGAACACAGAGGCTTGCTATTTTACTTTAGTCCTACAATAATTTTTAATTCCAACATTGCAATATTCAAACATAAATCAAATAAATATACCCAAACTGTCTCTTTAGGCATGTCATACACTTTCCCACTTTTTGCCTTTGCACATATTACATAATAATATAGATATTCTTCTTACCAGAATTCAATGAAATAAGCATAGGTGCGAGGGATGGCACAAATTCAGCTTTGCTGCTGGCTAGACTATGACAAATTGTAGCAAAGTTGATTTTGCTGGGGAGGTTATGATGGTATCCTAAAAAAGAATGAAAAGGTGTCTGCTATAACCGTGTGAGGTCAAGCACATGTAGGTCTCTGACTCTATAGATGATGATGATGAATTATATGCAGAGAACCTAACGCTACCTCCGTAGGTCTCACACGGTCAATCTTCTGGCTCTAGTGTATGGTGTATGGTGTACCTAGTGTCTAGGGGAGAAATGAATGATGGTACACAACAATCAAACACTTTAAGTTTCTATTAAAGAAGTTAATAACTAGCAGTTAAGTTTTTCTTTGAACACATATTTACAATTTATTTTGCCTGTCCATTCATAGCTTGTGGACAGGTCTTTGAAAATAAGGACAAGATAGTTTACAGAATAGAACAATTAAAAATGTTGGGACAATCTGTCCAATAACTAAAAGTTATTATGTAGTTATAAATGTCCTTCCTGTATGAAATATTAAAGAGTTCACTTTATTTATCTAAGGGGAGAGTCACTGTATATGAGGGCTGTAGTTCATCCTACCCCCATAAAATTCCTGCGTAATATTTTGAAACACAAGAAAATGTCAGAGATGCCCCAGATGTTTTTACTCTTCACACCTGGGAGTCCCTCTTGTTGTAAGATAATTCAATGGGTAGGTGCAGAAATTTCAAGTTCAACAACTCGCCAAAGCTCCTACTGGATATTCAACAGCATTATAAGTCCACCTGGTTGGAGAACTGGTTGGCGTTTATAAGCACTCAGCAGGTTTCCTGTCACCAGCCGGCAACAGGAACATAGACCCTCTGCAACAAAAGGACACCCTGGCCTTTTTATCTCTGATCATTTATTCTAACACTTAAGGGATTCCTACGTGGGTATGGGGTCAGCACGCGTGCCTTACAAATGCACTCGCCCCGAATTGTTACAGGACAGGAACTCCCACCTGGTTGTGACCACACCTCAAGTCCTTATACTTAGACAGGATATGCCCCCTTTACACTGTAACCGTTCACATACTTTTTCCTCCACCCATACAATAATGTGGAGTAACCACATTTCCTGTGATATGATCTTCTCTTCTTTTCTTTTCACTTATATTTGCTTCAGGCATGTTAAACAGTGTTCATTGAACACAGAGGCTTGCTAAACTATTTTAATACAATAATCATAACAACATACATCAGTTAGACACCGTTTAATGTGAGGACTCAACAATGTCTGCTTCCGACATGTCCTTCACTTTTTCCCCAATAGCAGTATCTAACTGCTTTAGACCAAAAAGAAGTACCTCAGAACAAATCTTCAATATTAGATTACTGATCGAAAAACATCTCCAGCATCAACATGATTTATACCATAACTTCATCGATTTCACAAAAGCCTTCGATCGAGTCTGGCATGAAGGTTTATGGCAAATAATGAGAAAATTCAATTTTGATACCAACATCATAGATATCATTGAAGCACTATACAAGGACGCAAGCAGTGCTGTTTTTGCAAGCAATGACATTGGAGAATTTTTCAAAACAACTGTAGGAGTTCGCCAGGGATGTATCCTGTCACCAGTGCTCTTTAACATTTATCTAGAACATATTATGCAGGAGGCTCTCTACGATTATAAATCAACCATATCGATTGGAGGCCGACCTCTGTGTAATCTACGTTTTGCTGATGATATTGATCTGATAGCTGGAACAGAATCAGAACTTCAAGACCTTACCTCTAGACTGGAGAAAGTAACAAGAACGTATGGGATGGAAATTAATATAGAAAAAAGCAAGATATTGGGGAATAGCCATAAGAAACATGTTCCGACCAACATTACGTTAAATGGGCAAACGTTAGAAGAAGTTAACACCTTTAAATATCTCGGGTCCACTATATGTAGTGATGGAAGATCAAATAAAGAAATCAAGACAAGACTTGAGATGGCCTCAGCTGCCATGACAAGGTTGAATGTGATCTGGAAAAGTAACATCAGTTTTCCTGTGAAGATCAAATTATACAAATCACTTGTATTATCTATTCTCTTGTATGGATGTGAGGGCTGGACACTCACTGCAGATACGGAGCGAAGGATTCAGGCTTTCGAGCATAAATGTTATAGAAGAATTTTGCGCATTTGCTATAAAGAGCACAAAACAAATGTCTATGTTAGAGAGAAGATAAACACCTATGCAGGCCACCAAGAACCACTTTTGTCAATAGTGAACGTCGAAAGCTTGCCTGGTTTGGGCATGTAACTTCATCCAAGATGTATTTTGCTCCTGAGAGTTTCTTGGTGATTGGAGGGGGATCGTGTATTAGGGAAGGTATAACCGTGTGCGACGTGGAGGAAGGCGACTTGTCGATAAAATCCTGGGGGTCAGGATATGGGGAATTGTATTAAGAAGGGGGGCAGTGGGGGAGATCAGGTTTCGATCGCACCTTGATACGGGAAGGTTGCTGAGGGGGGAAATTGGAAGGGATGTATAAAAGTGTGATGGGAGGGGGTCTGTATGGGATGACAAGTGGACTAGGGGGGACATGAATTTTTTTCGGTGGGATATAGGAGGCAATGGTCCGGGGGGAATGATGGTAGATGTTGGGTTTAGTGGAAGTATGGGGTATGGGAGGTGAAGTTAGGGGAGTGAGGTGGGAGCGCTATGAAGTATATGGGGGGGGGAATGGGACCGTTTTGTTGAGAGGGTCACGGGGGCGATTGGGAGGGAAGGTTGGGGTGCGTTTCAGGTGGATGGTGAGAAGGTGGAACTGGGAGGGTAAGGAATTATTGTCATGTTGAATAGAAGTATGGGGGACGAAAGAAATTAAGAGAATGTGCCGAAGATCGGGATGAAGGGACATTAGCAGAGGTGAGGAAAGAGAATTATAGGGAGGGATAGCGAAGGGGGGGGAAAATTGGGAGGGTAGGATAATTTATTGGTGGGCGAATTGATGAATGTAATAGGATGAGAGATGATTGGGCGGCGTATTTATGGGGTGACGCCGGGGGGGTAGATGATTTTTTTTAGAAATAGGATATATGGAGAATTGTGAGGTCAGGATTGGGACAAGGCTAGGAAGTTTCAGGAGTTCAGCTGGGGGGGAATGGATATATTAAATATGAAGAGTAAGGGAAGTAGAGGGTTAGCGGATAACGGAACAGGTGACTGGAAGGTGGGTGTATAGGAATTTGTCTGTGGTGTTGATATCGGTAGGGGGGGACGTATGTGAATTGGGAGGAGACGCTGGCATGGAAATTGTCATTATTGAGCTGAGAGCATAGGGGGATGGGCGGTTTGGGAGTGCAGTTAGGGGAATTTAGGGAAGGTGGAGGGGGGAGTTGTCGAAAACATCTCGCCGTGAGATGTTGGGGCGGGGAGTTGGATTAGGGGAAAGAGGAAGAGGGGGAATGGGAAGGAGGTTAAATGTGGGATCCAGTTAAGCGTTATAACTTTTTACTGGGCGGAGGACACGGCTTAGATCCGGTAGGGGGGAGGAAACGAGATTGGGAGGGGTAATTGTGGTAGGCTGGGCGAAAGGATCATTCGGAAGTGAACGGGAGAAGTTGGAGCTGGGGGGGTGACGGCTGAAAGGGCGGAATAATAATTATTGGGTGTGAAGGGAGGGACAGGGGAGTTTTTAGAACCGTGAGCAAATGGGATTAATTAAATAGGGTGACTAGGCCCGAAGGTAAGGAAACTAAATGTGAGTTTGATTTTGCGATGGGGGGGAGTTTGGGAAAAATTGGGGGAACCAGGGACTCAGACGGAGTGAAGGACACGATTAGTTTTGGGGTATTTATATTGGAAGAATGGAGGAGAAGGAACAGGATGAGACTGAATTATTAAGGGGGATTGGGAAGGGGGGCAGGGATATTGTATAGGAAGGGACGGGTAGGGGAAGCAGGGTTTGGTGTTAATAGACCGGGACAAAGCTGGAAAGTATAAAGTCGGAAGATATTGGAGGAGTATGTGCGGAAAGAAGGGAGTAAATATTCACGCTAATACAGTGCGTCGGGGGGTGGAAGGCGGCTAGTCGGGGACGCAGGAAGAATGTATCCAATCTGGGGAAGGGGCGGGGGAATAGTCCGGTCAGGAGGGAGCGAATTATTGTGCGAGAGCGACAATGGGAGGAGTGGTAGGGGTAATACGGGTGGAATTAGGGGAGAGAACTTTGGGAATAAAGGGATGGAAATTGGGAGTGATAGCCGTGTTGCGTCAAGTATATATTTTTCTTTTGGGATGCTTGATGTAGTAGTTGGGGGAGTACATTTGAGGGTATAGTATTGGAGGGTAGGAATATGTGAGTGTGGGAGTATGGAGGCACGAATTTGATTGTTGTGGTTGGGGATTGGAGTGTACGTACTAAGGGAGGATGATGTCACGCACTGTGAGGCAGGAAATTCTTTGGGTTTGTGGTAGGTGGGGGGGGGGAACTCGAGAAAAGGATGTTTTTAGTTTGTTAAGTTTGAGGACGAATGGTACGGGGGGAACCCGTGGTTTGCGTGCACTTTAAGGCTTTGCATACTGTGCATTATATTATGAATGCAGACACTGCTAGGAAGGAGTCTGTGGGCATTACGGATGGTAATACTAAGGAAAGGATGAAAGATTGGGTAGGGTGGTAGGGGGTGGCAAAGTTTGAGGTAACACAAATTGGGTGCGGGGTGGAGAGATTGTGGGGGAAGATAATATTTGTAGGGGTTGGGGGTGGGTATTTGTGTTTGGCTCTCAGGCGCCTGGATATCTCTCTCGTAAGGAAGCATAGCGAATGGCGTATTGTCTGGGTAGTATTATTGGGATTTTTTTTATATTAGATTGGGGGGAACTGTGGTGGTTCTTGGAAGAGGGGAAATTGATGTGAGGTCATTATCTTTCTATTTGGAGATATAGTTTGAGGAGGGCGATTGGGGCATATGGTGTGGTATTTGTTTTTGATTTTTAATGTAGGGTGGGCGGGGATCACTAATATGACCAATAAGTTATTGGAGGAGAGAAGATAGAAATATGGCAGCCGTGTGGGAGTATGCGGTTAATCTGTCGTGTCCCGGTTGATACTATGTGTACGGTTTTTTTAGAGCTAATCGTGGTTTTTTTATGTGGCATCTTAAGACCCCGTGTTGTTGTTGATGAGGGTCTCAATTTTTCTTTTGGGTCAGGGTTGGGTTTTTATCCACCGCTGCAGGGTGATGGCTTGGAGGCGTCAGTGTCGTACCCGCGTCTTGGCTGACCTGGATGGGTTATTGTCACTCTTTGTGCTGGTGAGTTGCTTACGCGCGGTTTGTGTTACTGTCGTACTCTGGCGTTTTCGCCTTGGTTTTGTCTTACACGGTGGGCTTACTACGATTACAAAATGCTTTGTAATAAGGTTTTAGGGGGTATAGGAGGGGCGGAATGGTTGTAATAAGGGTGTTTCCTATATTAAAAAAGGCCCGCCCGTTGAGTCCATAACAACCCCATGTTAATTGACTTGTGCTTGGGTAACACTCGCAAACGAACTATCTGTAGAAGGTCTTTATCGTAACGCCATCGTGCCATTAGGTGTATGTTGGTGAACGGCAGGTTGGTGGCGAGAGGGGCGAATTGGGCAAATGTTGGTGGTATTCGGCGAATCAATCAACTCTGACAATGAGCCGGGTAGGGGAATCACATTGAAAAGTTAAGGAACCACTGGCCCCAGTAACACAGGATGAGTACTTCCGGCACCCCAAATCCTACCCTGGGGACTTCATATAGAGGTTAAGGTCCCCTGCGCTTGTTAGGATGTTTGTGCGGAGGAATTTGGTTTGAGTTATACATCCCAGGATCTTCGCGCGTCTATCACAGCACCAACAAGAGCTATAGTGGGTTTGGACATGGGGCAAGCGTTGTCCTCTTGTATGACAAGTCATTACGATCAGGGTCACTCAGAGTTATACATGGTTCTTTCTGCTTGACGTCCTCTATGTTGGGACCCCCAATACTTTGGTCTCTCTGTCCTGAGTCTCAAGCAGAGCCTGCAAATGGGCCCCAGGAAGCAAAACCAAAATCAGCCGGACTATGTAGACTGGGGCAAGCTTGAAGAATGCTGATGTCCCTCTATTCAAAGGATCCTCCCCCCCCCCCCCGACCCCCCCCCCCCCCCCCCCGAGCCAATCCTTACATATCCTTTGCTGAAATGGACAGTATGCGGATTTGGCGACGGTGTGTGGAGAGCGCTTTTGCAGATTTTGCTGTGTGAAACGATTTGGAGTGGTGGCAATAATCCATCATTTGGGGATGATTCAGTTTTCACCCTCGCTTGCCTCTTCACGTCTTCCGTGGAAATGTTAATGCTGTGACATATCGAGATGAGGTTCTGGATGCACTGGTTGCTCCTGCGTTCACAATTTATCCAGACTTGCAGCTTCTCCAGCAGGATAACGCACGTGCATTTTTTTGTATTTTTGGTTTTCTCCCTTGCGTGCACAGAATGCAATTAATTTCATAACAATCAAATGTACAAATTAATGACCAGCATGGATTCATAGGAAAATGAATAAAGATTCCAAATATGTAAACTTGTAAACACTTATATTTACATTTCACACTCTGTTCCTGGATTATACAGGTGGTGCGTTTTTAATGTGCTTCAGTATATTTTGTGTTAAGCCATCCCATAATTTCTCTCCCCTTGTCTATCCCTCCTCCAACAGAATACATGCTTGCTTGTCTCATTTCCAACAACGCGTTCAAAATTGTAATCGTTAGTGAATGCAAAATGAATGCAAAACCGCCAGTCTGTCCGTTTGTCTTTACGAACAAATACAGTCTTTTGTCAATAACTTTCTTATCTACTGGGGAATTTTGTATTTTTAAACATATTATTTATCAGGAGAAGATAAGCCATCAAACTAACTAGGTTTTATGATCCTAAACCTATTAATAAAGAAGTCCATGTTTTCCAGAGTTAGTTTCAATTTCCACTATCATATAAATTACGCCATCTTTTCTCCTCTCCCGCGTTGTCCAAAACTGAAACTACTAGTCTGTTACGTCATAAAATGGACTCTTTTGCAGCGAAAGCGCTGTCTGTGTGTTTATATATTTCCTCAGTGTGCCTATAGTCCGAAAAAGTAGTGGGTTTTGCGGGGTATTTTTAAATTCTACAAAGCTTGCGCCACGTTACCGAACACAGGCTAACTGTATCGTCTCGCACTGTCGTCTTGGGTAGCTAGTCCAAGAATCTAACGCTTGACAATTGGTAGCAGGTGTTCGCTCTCTCTCTCACTTTTTTGCGTTCGTTTATGCCTCCCGTTTTATTCTTACTGTCTTTCTTGGAACAACTAAGCTTGTCGTTTTTTTTTTCAAAATTTTTACCGTTAACCCTTGACGGGCGAGTTATAAAATCCAACACCACTAGCGCGGCAATAAGGTTTCACACTACGTTCTTATCTCCATTTGATGACTGGCGCGGGGAAAAAAGACGCGTTACAACTTTACTATTTCTATTTCTACTCATATTATTTTGACTTTTACCTATAATTAATGATTTTATCGATGTATCAATGCACTTTATGACACTTGTAAAATTAAATTAAGAAAATGTTTATGCATTTTGGAGCTCTACACACGAGAGGTAAAGGAAAGTGCATAGCAGAAACTGTCATTGGGAGTGACGTGGTAAGATTTTATAATATTATGTCCAGCTTTTTTGTTTTGATAAGCTGGGGTGACCAGTGTTCTTCCTCACTGCCTTTCCCTTCCCTACCTCAAGAGCAGAGTCGGACACCCATTTACAGCTGGGTAACTGAAGCGTGACGATACCAGGCTTCGATCCTGGAAGCCGGTAACTATGAAGTGATAGGAGAGCGTTCTCTAAATAAGCGAGGCTAAAATACTGTGGTATGCTTATGGACTCTCCCTGGGCTTCGTCACGCCATGCACAGATCCATTTTGTAGACAGTGTATCTAACTAATTGCAGTATTGAACATTTATTTATACAGTGTTTGTCAAAAACATTCCGCTGTAATCCCCTGGGGTCTATGACGACAGAGAGAAACAATAAGACAACGGTACTCTCAGGCATGTCGTACAAGGCCACAAATTTGAAACTGTACATGGGGGCTAGCGTGCTCATTATGTAAAACAATTTGCTACAAAAACAGCTGCTGCAATCGCATATTACTGTATAATGTGGGGCACCTGCGGGGGGGAGGGGGGGGGGCCTAGCTACAGTGGTGGCGCCATGCTCCAGAAAATGATATATATATACAGGGTGTCCATAAAAGATTGTACCCTTTTCAAAAAAATTATTCTCGGCTCCCTTGACGTGGTACGAGGATGCTTTCTATCACAAAAGTAAGATAATCTCTGCAAGTTTTTAAGCAGTGTTCTTCCTCACTGCCTTTATGTATGTGTGTGTGTGTGCGTGTGTGCCTGTGTGAGTGAGTGTGTGTATACAATTTCGCCAGTGGGTGAGATAACCCGAACATTTTCCCGGGACCGAAGACGCAGCAAGAGAGATAAATGCAGTCAGCGACCCATAGCTTGACTGCTTGCGTCAGGGTCAGTGAAGCAGAGCTGACCAAGACCCTACTCCACCTCCAAGTGGTGGTCCTGCATCACTGCAGTCTGGCTGAGAGAGTAGGGATCGAAGAGGGAAGGCAAACCAGGTCCCAAAAAATGCCGTGCTGAAGTCGGATGTGTCGGCCGAAAGGCGCAAATATCGCAGCTCTGCTGTAAACAGACACAACGCAACCAACGTCCTTTTCAGGACGAACGAGGAAGAAGAACATTTTCCAAAGATGTCGGGCTCAAATAAATCCTTGAATTAAAATAGCATCACCTAACCTTTGACTTGTTCTCATTTTGTCGTGCAGGAAGGACTAATGACGTACAGTTTCTACCTTTTGTAATTCTTTTCTCCGCCCGTGAAAGAGAGTAAAATATGTCACAAAGAAGGTATCAAGGACATTTTTTCAGACTCTGACGAACAAATCCCAAGTGCAGTGATAAATGTGCCTTCGTGGTAGCACAACAAGTAGAAAACGTCACAAAAGGCTGATCATAAAAGACGGACCGAGGGTAGCCATTATTTCAGATGGCTAGACAAAAGGTGGAACTTGATGCGCTGATCACGTAGTGGGGGTTAAGGTAGGATGGCTGCAGAAGGGGAAAATAATTTGTATAAGGCACAACACTTTTCCCGTGGGAGACCCAATCTAAAAATACAGTTGGTCTATTTATAGACCACAACGTGGGAATATTCAGGATTTTGTGGTTTCTCGTGTTCAGTGATTTAATCTAGTCGTTTGGTCGGGTCAAAACAAAATTGGACTGATCCGTATTAGCGTACCATACTTGTTCGTATCATGCTTTGGCCTGGCAGGAAAAGGTACCTGAGTTGTCCCCAAATGCTACTGATCGGAACATATTTGGGATAATTTAACAATACCTGATTCGGAGAATTTTCGACGCGATTAAATAGATATTATTATTATTATTAGTAGTAGTAGTAGTAGTAGTAGTAATAGCTGCAGCAGCAACAATAGTAGTAGTAGTAATTGTAGTAGTAGTAGTAGTAGTAGTAGTAGTAGCAGCAGCAGCCCGTAGCCACTTTTAGTTATAATCGAATATGAGAATGCGCCCCTGAGGTGATAACCCTCCGCTGTTTGTTTTTTTTTGCCTGATGTTCCTTTCAACGTGTTCTTTTCTCTTCTGCCTGTTGTGTGTGCTTCTTTTCTCTTCTGCCTGTTGTGAGAGCTTCTTTTATCTTCTGCCTGTTGTGAGAGCTTCTTTTGTCTTCTGCCTGTTGTGTGTGCTTCTTTTCTCTTCTGCCTGTTGTGAGAGCTTATTTTCTCTTCTGCTTGTTGTGAGAGCTTATTTTCTCTTCTACTTGTTGTGAGAGCTTATTTTCTCTTCTGCCTGTTGTGAGAGCTTATTTTCTCTTCTACTTGTTGTGAGAGCTTATTTTCTCTTCTACTTGTTGTGAGAGCTTATTTTCTCTTCTACTTGTTATGAGAGCTTATTTTCTCTTCTGCCTGTTGTGAGAGCTTATTTTCTCTTCTACTTGTTGTGAGAGCTTATTTTCTCTTCTACTTGTTGTGAGAGCTTATTTTCTCTTCTACTTGTTGTGAGAGCTTTTTTTCTCTTCTGCTTGTTTGAGAGCTTCTTTTCTCTTCTGCCTGTCTTCCTTCTTCTTCTTCCGTCCTTAGCCAACGACCGGCAAAGCAGTCAGTGGGTTCTGCCTGTAGTGAGAGATTTTCTCTTCTGCCTGTTGTGAGAGCTTCTTTTCTCTTCTGCTTGTTGTGAGAGCTTCTTTTCGCCCATTCCAAGGTGGCGCTACCAACGGTCTGATCACCCGTTTGCCAGTCACTTCGATTACGGAAACAACAGCAAATGGATTGATTTGCCGTTGCCCTAAAGACGCCAATAGGTGTGATGGGAAACAATGGCATAGAAAACATATCTGCTGTTGCCCTAAGACGCCACTAGGCGTAATGGCCACTGACTGCTTTGACGGTCGGTGGCTAAGGACGGAAGAAGAAGAGAAGGTGGCGCTATAGGGTGTATCGTCACTTGATGCGATCAGCAGCTTCATCCTCCCATGTCGCTGAGTTTATGTCCAGTGCCTTCATGTCTCTCTAGCACACATCTTTGAGCCTCAGCTGCGGCTTCCCGGCTGTTACTGATTATTTACTAGTATAAAAGCCCGTCATAATACGGGAATTACGTTCAAAAGCACCAATACCTAACGGCAGTTTTACTTATTCAGAAGTATTTTTAAAAAAACCACTGTGCATCACCACAGTACACGAACTACGTAGCAGCAGCGAGGATCCCAATGTGTGAATACGGGATCACACATTCTATAAATATATCTTTGTGCACACCGTCATTTGCACATTGTTCTTTGGTAAGTGTTACTATTTTCGGGAGAGTATATATAAGTACATATATACACTGTACGAAGGATGGCCGCCGACCGAGCAAAGTGGAATCAATTTGTTGTTGCCCTACAAGACGCCACTATGCGTGACGGTCGGCGGCTAAGGATCAAAGAAGAAGACATATAAGGGAAACAATACAATTAATGTCTAACTTTCAACCAAAGTTGCATCCCTTAGCGTTACTGACAGAAAAAGCTAGGATTTTATATATATTGATGCCCCGCGAGGCTCCAGAGAGTCTCTGAGGAGACTAAGAAAGAATAAGCTTACAGCACCATCAGACATGCCGTAAAAGGCAACTAATATGACCTTGTGCAAAGATCTAGCAACCTCATTATGTAACACAGATTGCTACAGAAACCACCGCTCTAAGAGTTTGTGCTTTAGTGTAGGTTTCCTCAAGGGGACCATCTGTAATGGTAGTCCCCCATGCTCCTTAAGGAGTAAACAGGAGAGATAGTGATGTTTATAATGTATTGAAACAGCCAGACAAACACACGCAAAAGATATGAGAAGAAGATGATGATGTGGGACACATTGAGAAAACCAGTTAATAGCTTTACAAGGTACCGTAGTCCTTGTTCTTGAATCTCCAAGGAAAGAAAAATAAAGGGATTAAAAAACACACAGAAGGAGAAGAGAAATGGGCTCAGACAAGATGATGATTGTGATGATATGATGATGACAATGGGGATGATTATGATAAGGATCACGATGATGATGAAGATGGTGATAATTATGGTGATGATGGTGATGATGATGACGACGATGGTAACGATGATGATGATCATTATGATATACTTAATATTTAAAAAAAGTTTGTTTAATGTCAAGTTTAATGTCAAGTTTAATGTCAAGCTTAGAGTCCAAAAATATTCCAACACAGCGTGGATATCTGAGAATCAGAATCTATTCTCCCACGCTCTCCAGTATCACAAATGTGTCCCCAGGTACCCTTTCTGCTCACCTGTAGCCGGTAAGGAAAAAGCTAAAGCCGAGCAGTAACAATACGACACGCTTCAATGATATTCTTGAATAGACGCACTCAAGTTCCATCTCGCGTTTCATCGCTACCAGGGTGTCTCGCGAGGGACAATAGTTCATCCTTAGACCCGGTATGTAGGGATGTAGGATAAAGAGAGAGGGATAGTACCTCACGGTGAGAGACAGCCATGTCCTTTTTAGGATAGTCAGGATCCTATTTGGTTCTCCTCTCTTTGTCTAGCTCATGTATGGCTCCTAGAATACCGCTTGTGTACGGCGGTGGCCACATCCCGGGCAACAGTCTTGGCTGACTCGCTAAACTACATGGGTGGAGTAGGAGCAATCTTACTCAAGGGAATGTCCATCCCTAGTACACAAAGACTGAGACGGTGAGTGAGGCGGAGGAATCTGAGAAGATCAACGGCTCGCAAAGCGAAACAGCAAAGTGTGTGGCGCACTAGAGGCATGTCGGACATAGAAAAAGACAATGGCTAGCCACCGTGGAAGAGATTGGGGCCTTACCACGTACTTCCTACAGAAAGTAATGGAATCACAACAACAAGATAAGAACCGATATGTAGAGAACTCTCTGTCCCCTGGGGAAGAATATACTGTACAAATTAACAGGGAAGAGGCAACTCCTCTAATGAGTAAGGAAGTACATAATGACGAGTGTTCCTTAAATTCTGTTGAAAGGGAGCATTCTGAGAAAGACCACCTAAAAACTAGTAGGAGAAGCCTAAAAATAGGAACATGGAATGTTAGAACTTTAAACGGAGAAGGAAAGCTGGACAATCTTATATTAGAGGCAACCGACATGAAACTCGATATACTGGGAGTTGCAGAGGCAAGACTTTTGGATACAGGCTACATAACAAGAGACCAGTACACGCTTATACACTCAGGAGGAGAAAAACACGAAAGAGGGGTAGGAATGTTGATAAAGAAGGAGTTAGAAAAATACGTATGTGGATACTGGACACACAATGACAGAATGATGTTACTAAAGATGAGAGCAAAGCCATTCGACATATCAATCTTACAAACTTATGCACCAACTAAAGATTACAGCGAGGAAGAAATAGAAGAATACTATGAAGAGCTACAACACACACTTAAACCAGTCAAATCTACAGATGTGTTGATAGTAATGGGTGATATGAATGCAAAAGTAGGAAAAGGAAAATACAAGAAAATAGTAGGACAGTATGGATTAGGGACAAGAAATGATAGAGGAGACAGACTTATCCAGTTCTGTGAAGAAAAACCAGCTGGTCATATGTAACACCTTTTTTGAACATCACCCAAGGAAATTATACACATGGAAAAGCCCAGGAGATGTAACACGTAATCAAATCGACTATATCATGATAAAACATAGATTTAAGAACAGTGTCACAAGTGCAAAGACACATCCTGGCGCCGACATAAATTCAGATCACAATCCAGTTGTCATCAAAGTAAATATAAAGCTGAAAAGAGCAGGAAACAGAAGACAGGAGGAACCCCAGATAGAAATATCAGCGCTGAAACAACCAGATATAAAACAGAAATATTTAATCGAAGTCAAAAATAAATACCAACAGTTATTGACAGAAAGCATGGAGCAGTATAGAAGAGAAAACCCAGAAGAAAAAGCAACCGCAAAAAATTGAATGCTTAAAAACAAGCATACAATCAGCAAATGCAAATTTACCTAAAAAGGAGTCTAAGAAAAATCAAATTTGGATGACAGATGACATCTTGAATAAAATGGCAGAAAGAAAGAAAGCAAAAAATACTCCAGAATATAAAACAATAGACAATGACATACGTACTATGTGTAGAGAAGCAAAAGAACGGTGGATAGAAACAAAATGTAAGGAAATAGAAGACTTGGAAGCGAAGCACATGACAAGAGATATGCATGAAGAAATAAAGAAATTACACTGACAAACAACATTTTTCTTTCTTATATAAGAATAAGTGTTCTTAGGTCAGTTTCTTGCGCTGATTTCAAATTTGAAATCCGTTTATCTCTATCGTCGGCGTCTGTGGCCTAATGGATATGAACGCAGTTTCATAATCCAGATATACCAGGTTCGAAACCTGCTGCAGGCGGTTTGGTAGCAGATCGCTTTGTGTGGATCTTTAACAATGGTATAAGCGCCGTACCGTTCAGAAAGCAATGGCAAACTACTGAATGAAATAATTGCCTAGAAAAATCACAAACAGCCAATAAAAGCTGGGGTTGATTGCCACGTCCTGTAAAGGATAAGCAACTAACTTTTTTTTTTATCTCTATCACATCGGATTCTTAAGATATTTGTGAATAAATATATTTTTGGGAAACCGTTATTTGCTCCGTTTCATTTTTACTATTTAACTTACTAAAAATTAATAAAATGCAAAATAATTCTACTTTTTATACTGCTAAAAGATGCATGACATATGTTACGCTATTTTTCAAATAGTTACTGTATTTTGAAATAATTCTGAGCGAAATATGGCTTCTAGAAGTTGTAGAAATTCGGCTGATCTGTTCTGTTACGTGTGCGGATATTTTACCGATCATGTTCACCAGAAAAACTTTACACTATTACTAAAGAAAGCATATGAACTTTATTTCGATTCGAAAGTTGATGATGCAAATAAATCTTGGAAGCCAAATGCAGTTTGTTCGACTTGTGCAAATACATTGGCAGGTTGGTTACGAAAATCGCCAAAGCATAAGTTGATGCCTTTTGGAGTGCCAGTAATATGGCGTGAACCGACAAATCACGCTATTGATTGTTACTTCTGCTTGACAAATATCCATGGTTTCACTTTTAAAACTAGAAAGTCTGTGGTTTATCCAAATATGAATCGGTTTCAAAACCAGTGCCTCATGATCCAATCACGTGTCCGATCCCAGTTCCACCAGAACACTATCCGTTGGACGTGAATAAACCATCAGAAAGTGATAGTTTAACTGCTTCAGAAACTAATTCTGACTCGGATTATATACCGGTGAATGATGGTGTTCACTTAATTAACCATTCAGAACTTTCAGATCTAATACGTGATCTCGCTCTTACCAAAGGACAAGCGGAATTACTCGGTTCGCGACTCAAAGAATGGAATCTTTTAGCGCCCAATACTCTGATATCTAAATTTCGTCATAGACACAGAGCACTTGTTCAATACTTTGAGATGGATGATGACATTTGCTATTGCAAAGATGTAAACGGTCTAATGGTGCACCTCGGTCATGAGCACATAGTCAAAGAATGGCGACTTTTCATCGACTCTTCCAAGACTAGTCTAAAAGCCGTGTTATTGCATAACGGAAATTTATTTTCATCAATTCCAGTCGCCTACTCTGTTCATATGAAAGAAACTTATGACAATATGGCTATCCTTTTGGCAAAAATAAAGTACAATGACTACCAATGGCGGATTTGTGGAGACCTAAAGGTCATTGCAATTCTCACGGGCATGCAGACTGGGTATACTAAATTTTGTTGCTTCCTATGTGAATGGGACAGCCGCAACAGACAGGAACATTATGCAAGAAAGGTGTGGCCTATCAGGGATCGTATGCAGCTCGGGCATAAAAATGTAATACACGAGCCATTAGTTAACAAAGACAGCATCATTTTACCACCGTTACATATAAAGTTGGGGCTCATGAAGAATTTCATAAAAGCATTAGATAAAACGAGCAAAGCTTTCACTTATCTTCGAGAAAAGTTTCCGCAAGTTAGCGATGCAAAGATAAAGGAAGGTATCTTTGTAGGACCTCAGATTAGGAAAGTTATTGCAGACAAACAATTCGAGAACTTGTTACATGGTAGTGAACTTCGCGCATGGATGGCATTCAAATCGATCGTCGATAACTTTCTGGGAAATCACAAATCTGTCGACTATGTGCATATTGTTAGGCAGTGCATAGATGCATACAGAATTATGGGCTGTAACATGTCCCTCAAAATCCATTTGTTCGATTCGCATCTTGACTTTTTCCCTGACAACCTTGGCGAAGTCAGCGATGAACATGGAGAACGATTCTATCAAGATATCGCCGTAAAGGAGTCACGTTATCAAGGACGGTGGAGTGTGACCATGCTTGCCGATTATTGTTGGATGCTTCATCGCGATGTACCACATGCCATTCGCCGACGAAAGTCGACTGCAAAGAAATTCAAGCCTACATAACTGTTATACTTCTTGTACGAGTGATGTTGTAATACTGTATGAGTTGTTAAAAAACTTCAATTGCATATTTCTAGAGATCCCGACCTGATAGAGAAAAACGGTTTGCAGATTTAAAAACAGCGCATTAAAATTGACCAGAAAAACATAGAAATGTTAGAGAAAGAAAAAAAAAGTTTTTTTTTGTTAGCCAGTGTTATCAAATCGGTCGCGGTTTGCACAAGGAGGAAGCTGTATCAAGAACAAAAATGGTGTAATATTACTTGATGAGAAAGACATATCAAACAGATGGGCAGAATACGTAAAAGAACTATTCGAGGACAACAGAGGTAAAAAACCATCACCAGATTCTAATGAAGGCCCACACATTCTCAGATCAGAAGTAGAGAATGCCATTCATATGATACAAAAAGGAAGATCAGCAGGCATGGATAACATAAACATTGAAATGATAGAAGCTCTGGAGAGCTTTGGTATAGATACAATCACAGAAATATGCAATGATATATGTAAAGGGCAATTTTTACTATCTTGCAATATAATACATTTATATTCTTATTATGTTCGCAAATATTTTGGAAGCAAAGTATTTCCTTTTTTAAGTGCTTAAGGAGAAGTCATTTTTGGGTTGCTTCCCTTGAAAATAGTCCGTCATCTTCGATCGGACTCCGCAGACGACTCTAGGCCTACTGTGATTTATTCTTTGGCTGGGTAGGAATAGATTGTTCTTGCTTCAGTATATCTATGGCCTGAATTTATACGTAGTGTTTGTATGAGTAGGACGAGTCTGTCTTATATATGGATATCTTTGCATTTCTAAGTCGAACTAATTTGGTTGTCGCTAGAAAAGGTCAAAGGCTATGCAGCGGAAGTATCGCTAGCAAGGGGTGTGATTCATGGCTGCCATCCTGTGAGGATGCTGAGTTTCGTTGTAGCAGGCTTTTTTGCCGAAATAGTGATCCATATATGGATGGGGAAAAGTGATAGTCATATAGACATGTTGTATGTACTTTACCCCAGTGTTTATTCTCTTTTGCCAAGGAATGGCAAAGTTATATTTCGCATAAAAAGGTAAAACCACAATTTCTTATGAACTGGGCTTCGCCATAGTTGTTGATAAGCAGATGCACAGTGGTACTTTTAAAAAAAGAATATCCATTCAAAGGAAGAAGACATTCCTATGTATCAGCACTGGATTGTATGATATTATTCAATTACCTCTATGAGAGAACCTATGAAGAAATGAGGACATTTAATGAATGACTAATTTTGGTCTATATTCTATAGTGAGTGAAGCTCACGAGAGAGAGAAACAGCCATGTTGAAATTCATATATACTTTGTATTTATCGAGTGAGAAAAAGGGATGCCTGTACTATCGCTCGATGAACCGAGAGATCACTGCTACATGTGAGAACCCATGTCTGGGATTCCTATATTATGAAATATATATATATTGGACGCTTATTTACGAATGCTCCATTATGATATTTGCCAAGCATGAATGCTAACTTAAGATGATATTCCTGTGATCAACATTATGCTGTCTATGTCGACATTTGTTCCTGTAACCATACACGTACTGTCCAAGTGTGCGTCCCATTAAATGTTATAAAAGACCACCGTAGTTCCAGTACTTCTTGAATTCGAACAGTGTGAGTATGAGTGATGTACTACCAACCTGTCAACTCTATCGAATCATTCTACCATTCGCGTACTGATATTCAGATACACACTCATTGTTTACACTCACATTCTTGTCGGAGCCTCATCACGTTCCAGGACAAGATGACCTGTATGACCAAAACTGTGCTGGGTTTGATGAGTTGACAATCGTTACACTTTACTACACCAGTCCCAACATCTACATTTATCCACTGGTGGACATTCACATCATTTAGCAAATAAAGCATGATTCAACAACTAGTAGCCAGTATGAGTTAACTACAAACAGAGTTTATCAACTGGTGTGCCAGCTTCCTGGGTCAACCTGCACAGTGACTATATTGAGAAGTAAACTACTGAGACCAGACGTTCCTTGGGGTCTGTTACGACACACAAATACATCAACAGTACAACTCTACAGTGATGTCAGCGTGACCTGTCCTGTCGAGAGTATGCAGTAACTAGGTCAGGGTTTGTAAAATAATTAGACCAGAAGTATTTGTTTAATAAAGTACCACAGTACTGTACTATTAGGCAGTGTAACTGAGCCTTCATTCCAACACATTCTTTCTGCAACACTCTATTTACATCATATTGCCATACTATTTATGCATTTATGTATTTATGTTTAACTATTTATATGTGATATTTGTTTGTATCCAGCGGGTTGTTGTTTCGGTTGGGCGGCGTCACACAGCAGAGTATCCCACGTAATAGAGGGTCTGATGTGTGCGTTTCTATAGGTGCAATTTTCTTGATTGAAAATTTGCTGCGACAGCTGTTGCTATTAGTGTTAGCTGTGAAGACTGTACTCATTGTTGTTTTTGTAATATTCCTCTGTTCTTTAGTTTGTTTTGATTTGTTTGTAATTTGTTGGTCTACCCTATTCTATCTTTCAGTTCTATTCTCAATTTATATTTATATACTGTGGCGTTATTTGTATTTGTTATCCTCTTGCGGTTTATCTTTTATTGTTTTTCCAATTTGATTTATTTCATTTCCGCAAATGTTTTCATGTTCTTCTGTATAACTGTTTTGTTTGGTGCCTGATCGACATACACTATTTAAAATATAGTTGATCATATAAATTGATGTACAAGAATCAACTGATAGTCAATTGCTATTACTAAAGGTACACAGTTGATGATATAAAACACTATTTCTGGTGCACTGCACTTATATTATAGAGTGAACCAGCAACTTATAGCTGTTATTATATATAAGGATTTATACAAGACCTTTGTAAGGCTTGTTTCCCACAGTGATTGGGATAGTTAAGTACTATTTTTCCACAGGTTAAAAAGTTATCATACAAGGTCTTTGATTAAGACTAAGAAAGTGAATTTATTTACTTTTGCAAATTACTGATCTTATTAGACAAGATGTCTACCTTAGATTATTTTATCACACAAGGCAGGGCTCTTGATATGACTGGTCAGCAATTAGAACAATGGGCAGTTGCTCAATATGACAAAGCATTAGCTGCAGAAGAGAGAAAACTTGCTGCTGCTGCTGAAGAAAGAAAAGCATTGATTGAAGAAAAGAAATTAGCAGCTGAGGAGAAAAGATTAGAAGCTGAGGAAAAAAAATTACAAAGAGAGGATGAACAAAAGAGATTGCAGATACAGACTGATGAAAAAAGATTCCTGATGGAAATGGAAAAAGAGAAAAGAAAAGATGAGGCTACTGCACAAGAGAAAAAAGCAATAAGAGAACATGAACACCAAAAAGAACTTTTAGCATTTGAGTTAGAAAAGTTAAAGTTAACAAACATAAGTAATGTTAATCAAGCATCTAGTGGTAATGGTAAACCCTTTACTTACAAGGTCAAGGTACCAGCGTTCAACCCTTCCAGTGATGACATAACATTCTGGCTAAACAGATTTGAACGCTCGTGTCGAGCACATAATGTGGACAAATCACAATATGCTAACCAGTTATCAGAAAATCTGAAAGGTGATTCTCTGACTAGTTTAAGTTTGGTTGAAGAGGCTGACAAAGATAACTATGATGTTATTAGGGCAGCCTTGTTAAAGAAGTATCAGTTGTCTGAAGAGGGTTATCGGAAGTTGTTTAAGACAATGGTGCCTGAGGCAGGTGTAGAATTCTCAGAATTCATTGCAAGAACACGTCTTACATTTGATCGTTGGATTGAGCTATCCAAAACAGAAAAGACTTATGAAGCCCTTATGGACTTGATACTCAGAGACAAGATTATGTCAAGTATAAATAAACCTTTCCTCGAATTCTTACATGAGCGTAAACCTAAGTCTCTAAAAGAAATGGAACAGTATTGTACCCAATACGTCACTGCACATCCGGACGTAGCTATTAGCAACAGTAAGGTTAAAGAAGGTATGCCAGTTGCTTCTGCAACACCATACAACCCTAATCACTCTCACAAATTCCAAGGACCTCAAAATAGGTTTAATAAAAAAGGTAACTATTACAGTTATCAGAACCAAGGTAACCAATCATTTCAGGGTTCTTCTTCGAATACCTGGAGAAGAGCTGACAGCCCTCGATTCAGGGGTGGTCATAATTACAGGAACTTTCGCAGAGGAAGTCATTCTAGAAACTATCCAAGTTTTCCTTCATGGAGACAACAGGATCATAATTACCGAGATACTCATTATAATGAATATGATGATAGTAACCAAAGGAGCTATGATTCAAACCCGAGTAGGGGTTATAATGATGGAAACAATGATAAGTACAGAGGCAATAATAACAGAGGTAGAGCACAATTCAAAAAACATAAAGCTCATTACCAGGCGAACTCTGCACAGCAAGAGTCCCACGAAGCCTATAAACAAAATAAAGATAATGATGACTCTAATAATATGGCATGTGCCGCTTTTGATTTTGGGAGAGCATCTCAGTGCCCCCAATGCAAAACATTATTTGAGCCAACCACAGTGTCTACTTTAAGCTGTGGCCATCCTCTTCCCGCTCTTCCTGCGTCAATCGCGCATGATGGGAGAGGTTCCCTTGTCTTACACAAAGGTTTAGTAAATGACAATCCAGTCTCAGTACTTTTTGATTCTGGATGCACAACTATTGGGGTTAGGCAGTCACTCATAGATCCTTCTCATTCTACAGGCAAAGTAGTCAAATGCGTAACATTTGGCGGCACCATAGAGAAATACTCTACCGCTATCATTAGGATTGCTACTCCTTTCTTCACAGGAGATGTACACGCATGTCTTTTGCCGAATCCGATCGCTGATCTTATCATCGGTCGCATTCACGGAGTCAAAGAATGCACTCCGGAGCAAATTTCCGTTTGGGAAAATCAAAATATGCAATCTGCTAATGCAGTAGTCACTAGAGCTCAAGCTCTCAATATGCCTGAAACTTCATCTGTTGAAGATAATGAAGTGCATAACCGAGATGATCCCTTGGTAATTTCTCGTGACTCGTTTATAAAACAACAAGAAGAAGATCCGACTCTTAAGAAATTCTTCACTCTTGTAACAAAAGGTGATCCGAATAAAGATTCAAATTGTAAATCTTGGATTACAATGAAGAATGGCGTACTTGTACGTATGGTGCAAGACTCCACTAAGTCAAGTCATTCTCAGATTCTTGTACCCAAGAATTTGAGAGTTAAGATCTTACAACATGCACACGACTCGCAGTGTGCTGGTCACATGGGTTTTTCCCGTACTAAGTCAAGAGTTCTTGCGGCTTTCTTTTGGCCTTTTGTGAACAAGGACATACGCATCTATTGTCGATCCTGTAAAGTATGTCAAGAAGTCAAATCCAAAGGTCCTCGTCATGCTGCGCCTATTCAGGCTGCAGATATTCCTATTCGTCCATTCCAGAAAATGGCGATAGACATCATTGGTCCATTCAAGATCAAATCTGCTAGAGGACATCAGTTTATCTTAACGTGTGTAGACATGTGCACACGTTGGCCAGAGGCTATCCCTCTAAAGAGCATTACTACCGCTGACATTGCAGATGCTCTTTGGCTTATATTTTCTCGGCTGGGATTCCCCGGAGAAATATTATCAGATCATGGCACCCAACTGATATCGGATACCATGTCTCAAGTAATGTCTACTCTACAGATAGAGAGATCTTTGAGTAGCATCTATCATCCTATGTCCAATGGGATGGTCGAGCGACTAAATAGAACACTTAAGAACTTATTAGGGAAGATAACTGAGGATCATCCTCAAGATTGGGATAGGGTTTTACCCGCGGCCCTCTTCGCGTACAGAGAGGTCCCCAATGAACATACAGGGTTTTCGCCCTTTGAACTTGTCTTTGGCGCGCGACCGCGCGGCCCAATGTCTTTGCTGCATGATCTTATAACAGCTGACAATATTGACGATGACACAAAATCTTCTTACGAGTATGTCATCGCGCTGAGACAAAAGATTATCGAAGCATGCAAATTGGCAACGTCCTCTTCTGAATTTGCTAAGCAGAAGGCAAGACAATTTGCTAATAAGAAGAGAACTTTACGACAACTTTGTCCTGGTGACAAAGCATTTGTTTTGCTACCTTGTCGTGAAAATAGACTCCTTATTAGTTGGAAAGGTCCGTACGATATAATATCGAAAATTTCAGATGTTGACTATATCGTCGATATTAACGGGAAGCATAAAACCTTCCACATCAATATGCTTACGGAGTTCCATGAACGTCCTGACTATTTACAGCCTATTTTCCAGGCAACGGACGATTCTCATGTCAAACATGGTCATTACTCATCACTGTCTGTAATACAGGATGAGGAAACAAGTTTTTCGGATGTTAATCTCCCGCTTCCAATGATCCCACTTCATTCTAGTGAATCATGGAAAGACGTTACTGTTTCTCCTGATTTGTCTCTAGGAGAACGGCGACAAGTTTCGTCTATGTTACAAACATTTCAGGATGTCCTCACTGACATCCCTGGACAAACTCATGTCATTGAGCATGACATTGTTCTAACTGAACATACTCCAATTAGGGTTAGGCCTTATCCTATCCCTATACATTTCCAAACACAGGTTGAAAAGGAGTTGGATGAAATGATAGATTTACAAATAATCGAACCATCCACTTCTGCATATTCTTCGCCGATGGTTATTGTTCGAAAAAAAGACAATAACATACGTCTTTGCGTTGACTATCGCAAATTGAATCAAGTTACGAAGTTCGATGCTGAACCTATGCCTTTACTAGAAGAGTTACTTACTCGTCTTTCTAAATCGCATTTTTTCACTAAACTTGATTTGTCTAAAGGATATTGGCAAGTTCCATTATCCGAACGCGCCAAACCTCTTACCGCTTTCTCTACTCCCAGAGGCCTTTTCCAATGGAATTTTATGCCTTTCGGCCTTATGAACGCACCAGCTACATTTGTACGCATGATGCGTCGAATCCTATCGTATCGGTCAGATGTCATTGCTTATCTAGACGACATCTGTCTTTTCAGCGATACTTGGGAAGATCACTATTCAGGATTAGTTGAATTATTATCAACTCTGCGTGAGTATAACCTGACAGCAAAACCATCTAAAGCTTGTATTGGCTTTAGCGAAATTGCTTTCTTAGGCCATCGAGTAGGTCACGGTTTCTTGAAGACAGAAGACCATAATATCACTAAGATACTTAACATCTCTATCCCTAGGACTAAAAAGCAAGTGCGAAGTCTTTTAGGTCTCATACAATTTTATGGACGTTTCATTCCGAATCTGTCCTCTATCATGGCACCTCTCTCTACACTATTAAAGAAAGGGTCGCCTAACATGGTTCACTGGTCTCATGAATGCCAATCTTCACTAGAGAAGATCAAAACTATGTTTTCATCACCACCTATTTTAGTGTTACCTACAACAGATAAGACATTTGTTCTTCGTAGTGACGCTTCATCCACTGGGATTGGAGCGGCACTAATGCAAGAGTACTCTGGAACTCTGCATCCTGTAATGTATATATCCAGAAAACTTAATGCTGCAGAAAGGAATTACTCGGTTTTAGACCGCGAATTATTGGCGATGGTTTGGTCAATTCTCAAACTCCAAAGATTCCTTCTGGGCGCGCATTTCGTAGTGGAAACTGACCAAAAAGCTCTTACGGCTATCCAAGGTAAGAACTTGAAGAGCTCGAGATCAACTCGATACGCAATCGCTCTTCAACCTTTTCATTTTTCGGTACGAGCTATCCGTGGTTCAGAAAATGTGATGGCGGACATTCTGTCCAGATGCCCACATGATGCCACTTAACTGTTAAATATTGGATCTTTTTAATATGTATAACTTTACAACAGTTATTTTTTTGTTTCTTTATTAAGATACACATTTGTAATTTAATAATAGAATGATGGTATCTCTACTTAGCGGTTTATTGATGTTAATTCACCGCTGTTCTTTGATGATTGTTTCTTCATAAATCATAAATTTAAGATTATAGTGTGAATTTTTGGTATGCATTGTATAATTACCAGAATTGTATTATACGTACATCACACCTTCCTGGAAACATTCATTCGTAGGGAAACAATTTCTCTCAGATTTTGAGATATATATTCTCACCAGTCATATTAGGAATTATAGTTATTCCTGATATTTTCATCTGCGCAGTATTCTTGCGTTGTGAGCCTATTCTACGGTGCTCCTAGATGTATTTAAAAAAAAAAAAATTTATTTTTTTTTTCCCGGGAGGTGTGGTAAGACTGTAAAGGGCAATTTTTACTATCTTGCAATATAATACATTTATATTCTTATTATGTTCGCAAATATTTTGGAAGCAAAGTATTTCCTTTTTTAAGTGCTTAAGGAGAAGTCATTTTTGGGTTGCTTCCCTTGAAAATAGTCCGTCATCTTCGATCGGACTCCGCAGACGACTCTAGGCCTACTGTGATTTATTCTTTGGCTGGGTAGGAATAGATTGTTCTTGCTTCAGTATATCTATGGCCTGAATTTATACGTAGTGTTTGTATGAGTAGGACGAGTCTGTCTTATATATGGATATCTTTGCATTTCTAAGTCGAACTAATTTGGTTGTCGCTAGAAAAGGTCAAAGGCTATGCAGCGGAAGTATCGCTAGCAAGGGGTGTGATTCATGGCTGCCATCCTGTGAGGATGCTGAGTTTCGTTGTAGCAGGCTTTTTTGCCGAAATAGTGATCCATATATGGATGGGGAAAAGTGATAGTCATATAGACATGTTGTATGTACTTTACCCCAGTGTTTATTCTCTTTTGCCAAGGAATGGCAAAGTTATATTTCGCATAAAAAGGTAAAACCACAATTTCTTATGAACTGGGCTTCGCCATAGTTGTTGATAAGCAGATGCACAGTGGTACTTTTAAAAAAAGAATATCCATTCAAAGGAAGAAGACATTCCTATGTATCAGCACTGGATTGTATGATATTATTCAATTACCTCTATGAGAGAACCTATGAAGAAATGAGGACATTTAATGAATGACTAATTTTGGTCTATATTCTATAGTGAGTGAAGCTCACGAGAGAGAGAACAGCCATGTTGAAATTTATATACTTTGTATTTATCGAGTGAGAAAAAGGGATGCCTGTACTATCGCTCGATGAACCGAGAGATCACTGCTACATGTGAGAACCCATGTCTGGGATTCCTATATTATGAAATATATATATATTGGACGCTTATTTACGAATGCTCCATTATGATATTTGCCAAGCATGAATGCTAACTTAAGATGATATTCCTGTGATCAACATTATGCTGTCTATGTCGACATTTGTTCCTGTAACCATACACGTACTGTCCAAGTGTGCGTCCCATTAAATGTTATAAAAGACCACCGTAGTTCCAGTACTTCTTGAATTCGAACAGTGTGAGTATGAGTGATGTACTACCAACCTGTCAACTCTATCGAATCATTCTACCATTCGCGTACTGATATTCAGATACACACTCATTGTTTACACTCACATTCTTGTCGGAGCCTCATCACGTTCCAGGACAAGATGACCTGTATGACCAAAACTGTGCTGGGTTTGATGAGTTGACAATCGTTACACTTTACTACACCAGTCCCAACATCTACATTTATCCACTGGTGGACATTCACATCATTTAGCAAATAAAGCATGATTCAACAACTAGTAGCCAGTATGAGTTAACTACAAACAGAGTTTATCAATATATACAATACAGGATATTTACCACACGACATGAAGACATCAGTTTTTATAACATTGCCCAAAAAACCAAATGCAACAGAATGTTCAGACTTCAGAACAATCAGCCTGATGAGTCATGCAATTAAGATACTGCTCAAAATCATACAGGAAAGAATAAAAAGTAAAGTAGACAGCGAAATCCAAGAAGAACAGTTTGGTTTTAAACGGAACAGTGGAACAAGAGAGGCAATATTTTGCCTAAGAAGATTAGCAGAAAAATATACAGAGGTCCAAAAAAGTATGTATATGTGCTTCATTGACTATAAGAAGGCTTTTGACAGAATCCATCATGAGAAAATAATTGAATGCCTCAAAGACATAGGTATTGGTGGAAAAGATATAAGAATACTCAGTAGCCTTTATTGGGAGCAAACTGCCACAGTAAGATCGGGAAGGAATTATTCACCATACATAGACATAAAAAGAGGTGTCAGACAAGGTTGTGTGCTGTCCCCCTGCCTATTTAATTTATACACCGAAAAAATTTTCAAACAGATACAGGAAATACCAGGACTGAACATCAGTGGAAGATCAATAAACAACCTTAGATATGCAGATGATACCGTGTTGTTAGCTGAAAGCGAACAGGAGTTACAAGAACTAGTGAAGCAAGTGAACAGTATAAGTCATGAATATGGACTCGACATTAATATTGAGAAAACTAAAACTATGATAATTAGCAAAACAGACGATAAACCCACATTAAAGATAAGCGTAAATGGGAAAATCCTGGAACAAGTCAAGAGCTACGTATATCTTGGTCATATAATAACAGAAGATGGCAGATGTGAAACAGAAATCAAGAAGAGAATAGGAATGGCCAAAGCTACATTCAACAACATGAAACATATACTGACATCCAAACAGTTATCTCATAAATTAAAAGTGAGAATCATAAAGTGTTATATATATTCTGCATTTCTGTATGGTGCAGAAACATGGACGATGAATAAGCATTTGGAAGAAAGAATTGAGGCTCTTGAAATGTGGATACATAGAAGAATGGGGCGTATCTCATGGAAAGAGATGAAAACAAATAAGGAGGTCCTAGAAAATCTAGGTATGAAAAGAGAACTAATGAGAGAGGTCAAAGTTCGGCAGCTAAAATACTTTGGCCACATAAAAAGGCATAACACCTTGCAGAAGACCATAACAGAAGGGAGAGTTGAAGGTAAACGTGCAAGGGGAAGACAGCGCTATAAGTGGGAAGATAACATCAAGAGATGGACGGGAAAGAGTCTATCAGAGTGTACCACCAAGACAAGAGACAGAAGACGTTGGAGATCCATTACAGCCAACCTCCGTTGTGGAGATGGCAACTGATGATGATGAGACCCGGTAGTTCAGATTTCAGGAGACGATAGTCAGTTAGACAACCAAATGAAGAATGTTTGAGAGAAGTCGGGTCAAGACAGGAGTCATGAATGGGTGATTTATTGATTGTTTGGTCCAGGCACAAGAAATATGCTGATTATTCTGTGCATGGAATACCCGGTTCAACCAAATGTGGGTTTTGATTTGGGTAGATGATATTCTTTATTCTATATACTTTCTTCTTCTTCTTCAGATAAATGCCTGGTGGAGTATGCGATCCTGTCTGTCCACGACTTTCTGTCTCCAATGCTGTTTACTTTTAGACGGCGCAGACCACGCTGGCTTGGCCATGTCCGCCGCATGGAAGATGGTCGCATCCCGAAAGATATCATCTACGGACAACCGGCAAATGGCGACCGTAGCTGAGATTCAAAGAAGTGTGCAAGAGAGAGATGGCACTGGACAGTAAATCCAGCAACCTGGGAGGATGAAGCTGCCGATCGTACCAAGTGGCGATGTTATCTACGGCGCCATCTCAGAAAAGAGGCTCTCACAGCAAGCAGAAGAGAAAACACGTCGACAGAAACACCCGGAAAATAAGCAGCTGAGACTTGTCACCTCAAGGGCACATTCCTATAGTCAGTTATGACTCAAGGGGCTATTATTATTATTATTGTTGACTTTTGTCCATACCACCATGTCAAACTGTTCAGTATCTTCTCATTATAATTTATTATATTTATTGTTTTTCGTTAGTTGGCTCTTCCAGGCTACTAATTTTTTCCTGTCTGTTTTGGCGTTTCATAATGTCTGTAGTGTGCATGGTTGTATCACTTCCATGCTCTTAAATATATTTCCTTTTACACTGTCGTGTATGATAAAATGAGGGACTTGTAGACTTTGGTTTTCTGTATCCTTTTCTATTTCATTTATTGTAATTAAAAATGTTTAAAATAAATATATTTTGTATTCGTTGATTTTTTTTAAAGTTTAGTATGTTTAACCTGAGAGTTCGGTGGGTTCAGCCGTTAAAACGCTTTCCTCTCGCGTGAAGTTACGCGGTTTTGGAATCGAAACGTGGTAGTGTCACGCTCCACTCTATTCAACTGTAATTGGGTATCTAACTGTGCTCACGAGTTAGGGAAGACAAAAGGCAACAAGGAAGGGAATAGGTCACCCCACCTCATACAAAAGTTGGACCCAGTATGGAGAAGTCTCTAACACCTCACTCCCCTATGGCAGTATTTACTATGGGGACACTATCACATGTTTATGTTTAATCTACATATTACTTACTTAGTCGTTCTCCTTCTCCCGTGAGGTGTAGAGGTTAATCTACATATTACTTACTTAGTCGTTCCCCTTTTACCGTGAGGTGTAGAGGTTAATCTACATATTACTTACTTAGTCGTTCCCCTTCTACCGTGAGGTGTAGAGGTTAATCTACATATTACTTACTTAGTCGTTCCCCTTCTACCGTGAGGTATAGAGGTTAATCTACATATTACTTACTTAGTCGTTCCCCTTCTACCGTGAGGTGCAGAGGTTAATCTACATATTACTTACTTAGTCGTTCCCCTTCTACCGTGAGGTATAGAGGTTAATCTACATATTACTTACTTAGTCGTTCCCCTTCTACCGTGAGGTGTAGAGGTTAATCTACATATTACTTACTTAGTCGTTCTCCTTCTACCGTGAGGTGCAGAGGTTAATCTACATATTACTTACTTAGTCGTTCCCCTTCTACCGTGAGGTATAGAGGTTAATCTACATATTACTTACTTAGTCGTTCCCCTTCTACCGTGAGGTGTAGAGGTTAATCTACATATTACTTACTTAGTCGTTCCCCTTCTACCGTGAGGTGTAGAGGTTAATCTACATATTACTTACTTAGTCGTTCCCCTTCTACCGTGAGGTATAGAGGTTAATCTACATATTACTTACTTAGTCGTTCCCCTTCTACCGTGAGGTGCAGAGGTTAATCTACATATTACTTACTTAGTCGTTCCCCTTCTACCGTGAGGTATAGAGGTTAATCTACATATTACTTACTTAGTCGTTCCCCTTCTACCGTGAGGTGTAGAGGTTAATCTACATATTACTTACTTAGTCGTTCTCCTTCTACCGTGAGGTGCAGAGGTTAATCTACATATTACTTACTTAGTCGTTCCCCTTCTACCGTGAGGTATAGAGGTTAATCTACATATTACTTACTTAGTCGTTCCCCTTCTACCGTGAGGTGTAGAGGTTAATCTACATATTTTGAACTGAAATTGTGTGGTGAATATTTAATTTTGATAAATGTTATTTTGTCATCCTTTTGGTAATAAAACGGTAAAGGTAGTTCCATACCAAATAATGCCGTAGTGGAGTGAAGTGTTAGAGACTAGGTTCAGCTTTTTATGAGGGGGGGTGGGGGGGGGGGGGGGACCAGTTCTCTGCTCCGATGCCTTTGCCTTCATTAACTCAAGAACAAAGTCAGATACCCGTTTAGCTGATATTGGTAACATAATAACTGCTTCTATATTGTGTAGCACCCTAAATAAGTCAGTGGCATAGGCGATCATGATTCTCCACAGATCTTGATTTGTATTGTTCTATATCAGTTGTCTTGTTAATGTCTTTCTATGTAGTAGTGTCAAACTATACATTATTGTCTTTGTCTACTTTCTACTTCTGTTTCTCTTTCATTTTCCTGTAGTCACGATGTTTGTGAGTGCTCCTTTTCTCACCATCACACGTCCAATGAAGGCTGATTGTCATCTGTTGTTAACATCTGTTGTTATATTATTTTTTGTTCATTACCTCTATTGAAATATTTTTCGTTAGTTGTCTTAGCTGTCCATTAGATTATTAACGGTCTGTTACAAATCACATCCCTGTTTCTGCAAGTGAATTTTGCATGTTTTTGCTAAATGTCTAGGACTCAGTGGCGTACTAAGGGGGGGGGGGGGGGGGGGGGGGGTGGGAGGGGGCGGTTCGCCCCTGGTGTCACCCAGGACAGGGGTGCCATTAAACAGTATTATGACTGTACTTATTGTTAAAAAAATGTACTTGCAAGTGTGGGTTTTTTTTTTTAAATAGGATGGGGTTGCGAAAGGTAGGATCCTCCCCGAGTGCCAAATACTTTAAGTACGCCTCTGCCAGGACTCACTTCGATACATTAGTATTGGTTCCATATACGTTTTCAGAACCCTTTTCGTGTGTTTAATGGCAATAATTTATTACGAAGTATGTTCTACATGTGTAGGAATAACTGTTTTTGCCTACTTATATTTTATTCTTAATTTCAATAGTTTATTTTCCATCCTATGTCATCGTTGTGTTTAAGTACTTTAAACTGGTTTTTTTCTTTGAAAAGAAATGTTGTTCCGGTAATCATAATTTTGTATGTCGGCGGGGTTCTTGTTATGGAGCAAATTCTGAAAGAGTCAATGAGCACTTACTTTGTTGGACATGAGCATCCTTCTCAGCAAAGCCTCCTTACATGAAACTCTGTACTCCTCTTCCAAGTTCAGAAACCTGAGATGGATACGCCTAGAAGAAGAGACAAGCAAGGTCAATGTAGCAGCAAACGTTTTGACAAAGTCGATGATGAGATGATGTTAAAGAACAGTAAATGACCACGTCCGTTTGTTTGATAATATAGCATGCTAGCTAAAACAAAGGTCAAGGTAGTATCATAGCAGATACTGACGTAGTGGAGTGAAGTGATAAAGATTTCATTATGTTTGGTCGATCATTGAAAGGGGTGGGGCGGTGACGACCAGTTCCCGTCCTCACTGCCTTTTCTGTCCATAACTTAAGAGCAGAGTTAGACACCCATGCTAGCTATAGGTTGAGAGAAACACAAAGTGTAAGTACCACAAAACCTCACTCACTGCATTTTGGGTGGAAACGAGAAAGTTTGTTCTGAGCAAACACAAAGCAAATCAAGAAATGCACACCATTATACCAGGGAGATGATGGAACTCTGTTAGTCATGTCCTCAGAAGTGACCCTGACACCATCACCACAACTGTCATGTTATGGACCCCAGAAGGAAGGTGACAGAGAGGCCAAATAAAAAACAACGTGGCAGATAAATGTGGAGACTAAGACGAAAAACACGAACAGAGTTGGGGCACAGTCATAAGGATGGCTATTGATTGAGCAAAGTGAATAAAGTTTGTTGCTGCCCTACAAGACGGCAACAAGAGTGATAGCCACTGTCAGCAGCTAAGGGTCCACGAAGAAAAAGCAGACAATTTTTATAAAGATTTAGGAAACACACAACGAACAAAGAAGAGTACAACGTACGAAGACAAGAAAACACTAATTTTAAAAAGTGTCACAGGAAAGTGCCAAAGATAACACCCAGAGCTCTAAGAAAGCATAAAAGCAATGGATAATACAGTCTCTCCGACACAATAATGGTGTTGCGTGATAAATTCTCGCAACATCGTTTTATAACAATATATATATTTTATAACGCAAGGGCAACAACTGCTTGGAATTTATAGTCACTTTTCTCGGTAAGCATTTGTCTTCTCGCGTTGGTATTGAATGCAGTTAAGTTTGCTATGCTAGGCCGTTTTCTCAGACAAAAGGTTGGCAACCTGTTGGGTTATCCTTTTAAGGTAATCATTCTTACGCTGGTTCGTAGTAAAGGTCCTTGCGTCTTAAGTTCTGAGCGGTGGTCATTTTGCGCTGGACTGCGCATGACTGGTTTTGTTTCTTGGTCGAGCGATTTCCGCCCAGCAGTGGAGTGAGCGATTTGAATGGCGAGAAAGATGCCTCGCTGAGAGAGGATCTCCGCTATTTTTTGTTCTGTCAGGAATGTGAAGTCCTCTTAATGGATATTTCGTTTATTCGAGATAATACCTCTAGTGTATTTTCCACATGCCGGGAGGCGTAATATTTCTGTGTATTTCCTGAAGGCAAGGTAAATTAACTTTTCATTAACTCTATCGATTTTTGGTCGTGAGCGATTTCGATTCATAGCCTGTCTTCGAAAGTCGTCGTCACGAGATGTTTTCCCAGCTCACATGTCGCTGTATGGTACTGCATCGGTTGATGCATGTCCCAAGGACCATTACTTGCTACTTTGTTAAATGAACTAGGTTTGGAAAACCTTTGTTATCTAGAGGATATTTTTGAGGACATTATTTATACTTCGGCAGACGTGCCTGTCTTGCTGAAGTCAGATTAAGGAGAGTGAACTGATCTCATACATCTGGTTATCTCCTGGCTGTTATAGAAAAGGATGGAGTTTTTCACCTGACTACATTTACAGCACTATGAAATATAACATGCATCTGACTCATCATTGTAATGCTGTCTACCGTCCATTGCTGTATTGAATGTTGCTGTGATAATGACTGTTTGATGTGCCTACATATTCGCGTAACCATTTTGTCACTGTGGCGTCCACAATAAATAATGAAGAAAAACGTCAACGGCTGTTACAAGAATCATTGACTTTATACGTCGTGAGTTTACTGACGTCCTATGTGGATTGCCCTGTTATTTTTGTATGATCATTGTTTGACTGTACATCATCTACACACTTCACAAAACCAGACATGCGGATACCATCCATCATCATATGGCATCACGCATCATTTGGTGGCCATAAGCTGGTTTGATCTGGTACCAGCAAACACGGGGTCCCTTACCCACTTCATTTTCAACAAGAATTCATCAGCATCCTTCAAGAAATTAACATTCTTCAAGACAGTCAACATCTTTCAAATTTTCAAAGTACTCGGCGTTGCCCGGTAAATGTCAAAATTGCAATTTTTGACTGAAACAGAAATTTGACAGTACCCGGCGTTGTTACATGTTGCCGGATAACTCGGACTGCTGTTATCTTCTACGCAAGTCAAGCAAGTTGCTGCTGTCAAGGGTCCAGTGCTGTCGTTTTTGTGAAGGTCAAGTGCCGGTTGAAACGGGTTGTTTTCTGAAGAAGGCCAAGTACCGATTTCCATCAACTTACTTTTGGATTAGAAGGTCAAGTGCCGAAACAACTCAACACACAGTATTTCAGAAGCTCTTGTACCATCGTGTTAGCAGTGGAAGCAGTTCAGATGTGCCATCATCGTTGGAGCTTCGCTCTTTAGGACGTTGACTGACATCCGTTTTTCTGCTGTTCTACGATTGGAAGCCTATAAGTTAAGTGGCCTGTTTGTATGTAAACTGTGCCCTTATACTTCTGCTGAGTCTTCTGTGTATCATCTCATTCTATATGTTATATGTTTATATGTTATTCGTATATTTATATGTTTATATTTCAGCGGGTTCTCGGTTGGGTGGTGTCTCCGTTAGATTATGCCACGTCATAGAGGTCGTCTATTGTGAGCGTTTTCTGTAGGGTGAGCAAATTTCCGATACTGGAATTTGCTAAGCGACTTCTGTTGCTATTTATGTTAGCTGTGATGACATGTTTTAATATTGTTTTCGTTATTATTTCGCATTCTTTAGTTTTGTTTTGATTTGTTTGTATTTGTTAGCCTACTCTTGTCTATAATTTAGTTTCATACAACATTTTTGTTTATACACTGTGGTGTCATGTATTTTGTTTAATTCTATCGCAGATATCGTCACATTTTTTGTGATATTTCATTAATTTCTGCTTTATTTTAGTTGATTTCTGCGAACGTTTTTGTATTGTTGCTGATCTTTGTTATTGTTTACATTGTTATTGTTTACATTGTTTGCATTGTTTACATTTTCAATGTTTACATTCTGCATGTGTTTACATAGTCATTGTTTACAGTTATAGTAATTAGTTAATGGGCTATGCTAATGCACTGTTACTACTACACTGATGATAAATGAATGATGAATAGTGTCGTGCACTATTGAATGAGAAGTGCACTTATGATCAAGAATTGAGTGCTGATATTTCATATACAAGTTCTTTGATTGGAGACTTGTTTCCCACAGAGACTGGGATAATATAATGTGATGTGAATATACAAGTGCTTAATTAAGACTTGTTACACTTAGGTTTGAAATAAATTAGTTAATTATTTCAGGTTTTGGACTCATATGTTAGACAACATGTCTACATTTGAGCACTTTGTTGAGCAGGGTAAATTGCTTGGGAAGACTGGTGATAAGTTAGAAGAATTTGCAATGCTCGATATGATAAAGCAATGGAAGCTGAACAAAAGAAACTGCAGATGCAGGTGGATGAAAAAAGATTCCAAATGGAAATGGAAAAACAAAAAAGGGAATCAGAAGCTGAGGAAAGAAAACTCCAGCTACAACTAGAAGCTGAAAATAAAAGACTTGAAAAAGAGGCTGAGAATACTTACTTACTTACTTAGTCGTTCCCCTTCTACCGTGAGGTGTAGAGGTTTGGAAGAGAGAGCGCCAGACTATTCTATCGGCTGTCTTCCTCCTGGCCTGGTTCCATTCTAGTCCTCGGTCCTTCAAAGATTGTCTAATGTTGTCCTCCCAGCGGACTCTGGGTCGTCCTCGGGGTCTGGATCCTTGGCTCTTTGTTTCCCATGCTTGTCGTGGTAGCCGATCTTCTCCCATTCTGCAGACATGGCCAAACCATCTTAGTTGGGACTGTTCTACTTGGGTCTGTAGGGGGTGGCATTTTAGGCCTTGACGTATCATCTGGTTGCGTACCATGTCTCTTCTTGTTACTTCAACCACCTTCCTCAGATACCTCATTTCTGAGGTTTGGATCTGGCTTTTATGGGTTGTAGTCATTGCCCATGACTCGCATCCATATGTCAAGACTGGGACATAGGTGGAGCGGTATACAGCCATCTTCGTTTTCTTACCAACCTCTCTCTTGCTGAGGAATCCTCGATTTATGGCCTGAAAAAGTCTCCCAACTGCTGCTTTTCGAGTGGCCAACTCTTCTTTGATGCCTCCCTTTCGGTCTATAATAGCTCCGAGGTATTTAAAGTGGTCGACCTGCTCCAGGACCTGTTCTCCCAGCTTAATCTGATGTCTTCTTTCTTCTCGTGATATCACCATGGATTTTGTTTTAGAGCTGCTTATGACCATCCCTCTCTTCTCCAGCTCTTCCTTCCATACTTGCAGGTTGGATTGGAGATGTGCCTCTGATTTAGCAATCAGGGCAACATCATCAGCAAATGCCAGCTCTGAAATATAGACCTGTCTCATCTTCCAGTACCCACTGAATACTTTCTTGTTCTCTCCTTACATGCCTTGATGACATCGTCCATAAGGAGTATGAAGAGGTAAGGTGATAGGATATCACCTTGTCTTACACCAGTGGTGGTCCTGAACTCTTCTGACTTATGGTTTGCTGTCCTCACATAATTTCTGCAAGACTTGTAGAAGCTCTGTATAGCATGAATCAGAGGTGCTGGAATATTCTTCCTTGCCAAACAGTCCCAAAGTTTGCTCCAAGGGACCCTGTCAAACGCCTTTTCCAGATCTATGAAACAAAGATGGATCTCACTCTTATACTCAAGGGCCTTTTCACTCAGCTGTCTGAGTGTGAAGATTAGGTCTTGAGTACTTCGGTTTGCTCGGAATCCGCACTGGACCTCATCCAATTGTGGCTCAGCTAGGCGTCGGAGTCTCTGCTCTAGGATTCTAGAGTAGATTTTTCCAGGGACACTGAGAAGGGATATGCCTCTATGGTTTCCACACTGTCGATTGTCACCCTTTTTGAAAATTGGTGTTATTATGGCAATCTCCCAATCCTTTGGTATGGTCTTGTTGCATCATGCTGCCTGTAGGACCCTTAAGAGTAACAGGTCGCCTGATGCTCCCATGTACTTAACCATTTCTGGTGTTATACCATCATGGCTGAGAATAAAAGACTTGAAAAAGAAGCTGAAAATGAAAGACTTCAAAAAGAGGCTCAGGCTGAGGAAAGAAGATTACAGAGAGAGTCTGATGAGAGGAAAGAGAAAGCAAAAATGGAACATGAAGAAAATGTCTTAGCTTTAGAGTTGGAAAAATTGAAATTGACGAACATGAGTAATGGTAATGATTCAAACAAGGGTTCATCTTCTGGTAAGGCTAATAATGACACTTTTAAGATTAAGTTACCAACATTTAGTCCTTCCAGTGATGACATAATGTTCTATCTGGACAGATTTGAACAAGCATGTACAGCTCATAACATAGACAAAGCAAAATATGTTTATCAGTTATCAGGGATACTGACAGGTAAAGCTCTAAGTATATTAAATATGGTGGATGAACCTGACAAGAACAATTATGAGGTTGTCAGGGCCGCTTTGTTAAAGAAATATCAGCTTAACGAAGACGGCTATCGTCTACAATTTAAAAACATGTTACCTGAAAATGGAGTTGAATTCTCCGAGTTTATTGCAAGAATACGCATTACTTTCTCACGATGGGTTGAACTATCTAAGACGGAAAAAACTTATGAAGGACTTATGGACTTAATACTTAGAGACAAAGTCATGTCGTCTGTCAATGAGTCTTTCCTTGCTTTCCTTCATGAACGTAAACCTAAAACAATAAAAGAAATGGAAGATTTCTGTTGCCAATACGTAACTGCGCACCCACACATAACCATGGGTAACTCTAAGGTGAAAGAAGGTTTACCAGTTGCTTCGGCAGCACCGTATGGTCAAAACTTTGCTCGTAGATCCCAACAAAATTTTGATAGAAAGGGCAGCGGTAATTTCTGTCAAAATCATGGAAATCAATTTCATGGTGATTCTTCTTCGAAGAATTGGAGACAACCTGATAGTACTCGTTACTATCACCCTAATAATTATAGGCATTTCAAAAGAGGATATGGTAATAGAGGTTATTCCTGCCGAAGACCTCAAAACCAAACAAATAGATGTTCGCATCAATGTGAACATGATAGTAATCGTGGAAACTGGAATTCGAACCAGGATAACAATTACAATAGAGACAATAATAACTGCAGAGATAATAATAACTCTGATAACTTCAGAGGTAATAATAGTCGGGGTAGATCTCAACACACAAAAAAGAGATATCAGCAGGCTAATTCTGTACAACAGGAAACTGAGGGAGCCTGTAATCATGTTGTTGATAATAAAAACTTTGACGCTGTCACTGGTTCTGCTTTTGACTTTGAGAGAGCAAACAAATGCCCCCAATGCAGTACTTTATTCGAACCGGGTACCATAACTACTTTGAGTTGTGGTCACCCACTTCCCGCTCTTCCTGCTGCTGTTGCGCATGACGGGAGGGGTTCTTTAATTCTACATAAGGGTCTTGTTAATGATACTCCGGTCTCACTACTTTTCGATTCCGGATGCACCACTATTGGTGTTAGACAATCGCTTGTAGATCCATCTTGTGCTACAGGAAAGGTTATTAAATGTGTCACATTTGGCGGCACTCTAGAAAAATATCCTACTGCTGTAATTCGCATTGCCACTCCTTTCTTTACTGGAGATGTGCATGCTTGTCTCTTACCTAATCCTATTGCGGACCTTATTATTGGTCGTATTCACGGAGTTAGGGAGTGTACCCCACAGCAGATTGCTGCTTGGGAAGATAATAACATGCAAGCTACAAATGCAGTGGTTACAAGAGCACAAGCTCTACAAACACCCGAAACTTCACTGAATAGTGATAATGAAGTTGATAGCCAAGATAGTCACTTAGTAATCACTCGTGACTCTTTCATAAAATTGCAAGAAGAAGATCCTTCTTTAAAAAAATTCTTCGTTCTTGCGAAGAAAGGTGATCCGAATCAGGATACAAATAGAAAATCTTGGATTGCAATGAGAAACGGCGTACTTGTACGTATGGTACAAGATTCGACTACGTCGGCACATTCGCAAATTCTTGTTCCCAAGAGCATGAGAGTGCAAATATTGCAACATGCTCATGACTCGCAATGTGCTGGACATATGGGTTTTTTCCCGTACGAAGTCGAGAGTCCTTGCGGCTTTCTTTTGGCCTTTTGTCAATAAGGACATTCGTATTTACTGCCGATCATGCAAGGTATGTCAGGAGGTCAAATCTAGAGGACCACGACATGCTGCGCCTATCCAGGCTGCTGACATTCCTATTCGGCCGTTTCAGAAAATGGCCATAGATATTATTGGCCCTTTTAAGGTCAAGTCGGCCAGAGGACATCAGTTTATCCTTACATGTGTCGATATGTGCACACGTTGGCCAGAGGCTATTCCTCTTAAGAGCATATCTACTACAGATATCGCAGATGCTCTTTGGTTGATATTTTCTCGCTTGGGGTTCCCCAGAGAAATATTGTCAGACCATGGCACTCAACTCATATCTGACACTATGTCACAGGTAATGTCTACCTTACATATTGAACGATCTCTCAGTAGTATCTACCATCCTATGTCTAATGGGTTAGTTGAGCGTCTGAATAGAACGCTCAAGACTTTGCTTGGTAAGATAACTGAAGATCATCCTCAAGATTGGGACAGGGTTTTACCCGCGGCTCTCTTGCCTATAGAGAAGTCCCTAATGAACACACAGGATTTTCTCCCTTCGAACTTGTCTTTGGCGCGCGTCCACGCGGCCCTATGTCTTTATTACACGATCTCATCACTGCCGATGATATTAGCGATGAAACTCAATCCTCATATGAGTATGTCATTGCTCTTAGACAAAAGATCATTGAGGCATGTAAGCTAGCAACTGCTTCATCAGAAATTGCTAAAGAGAAGGCAAGGCAGTTTGCTAACAAAATAGATGTCTACCCAACTTTGTACCAGGTGACAAAGCATACTTCCCCCTCCAGTACAAAATCCTTCCCTTACCTACATCCCACTACACACTTCAAACCTCATAATCCACATATTACTAACATCATTTCCCTCCAAAGCCCAAACCCCACCCCCATCAAACTTCCAAACCCTCCTACCTTTCCACAAATATCACAAAAACCCTTCCCCTTCATCATCACCATCCCACCCTTACCAACAACCACCCATACATACCACCCTTCATCTTCCTCACCCAACACATCATACCCCCAACCACAACCCCTATTAACCCAACCCAACCCCTTCCACAATTCCCCCCCTAAACATAAACACCACCACAAACATTATCCTCCCCACTCCCCTACACTACTCATAACCCCCCCCAAACCTTCATAACACCCATCCCAACCATTCCCCCCTCATACCACTCCCCATCCCACCAAAACCCTCCCCACCACCCCAACTTAAACTTCCAACACCAAAACCACAACCCCAAACCTACTCCCTATTCCCATAAACACAAAAGGATCCATAAAACTATGACCAAACCACCATAGCGAGACTAAAGGGATACTACTCACTCACTCCCGCCATAGCAAGTTCTTTACTCCCACAAGGAAAACCCCCCATCTGATATATGAAGCTCCTATGCGCAATACACCCAATCTTATGAATCTTTACTCTTTCTGTGTTCACACTCCATTATTTCATATGTTCCACTACTCTCACTCCAATAATTAAGTGAACCCTCCCCCTGACCCACCAAAGCCATGTAAACCCCTTATTAAAAGCTCCCCAAAGTCATATAGATACATGGTTTCTAAATCTCATATCAATTAAATTCACCTTTAGACCCCTACAAGAACATTTCCCTTCCAATTCCGCCTATCCTCTATGTACTATTTATGGGAATCAGTGTTTACACCACCTCCCATACCAATCCTCTATCGCTTTCCTACCCCCCTCATATAGAGATGAATACACCACCACAACAACTTGATATACCCAACCTATGGTCTTCCCCCACCGCCAGAACCCCTTTGCTAAAATACAATCCTTGTACAACAAACTTAATTAGAACGCTCAACTTCTAATCCGTCAACCCCCTAAATAACACCCAAAAAAGTCACCCAAAAAAGATACAAAAAAGATAACCAGAAAAACTACCCCCCCTAACATGTCCCTCAAATAGAGATGTAAATGTTGTATGTGTTTGCATATGGATAGTATTCGAGAACTTGTTACAAACATGTGAACGATGTGATGTCATACTGGATAACGCTAAGGAAACCTACATAGGATATTCCCCAATATCGACCTTATATAACTTTCCTATTGCTGATAAACTCTGTCGACTACTGTTAAGGCATATCACGAAGAAAAGGAATGCATACCTCCGTAAATTATGACATGGAAGCTGTAACATTAGCACCTCACAAGTTAGATCCCTGAGTTAGTGAGCTCGGTGTGTCTGTTAGGTTAGTTTCCCTGACCTTGGTTAGTTAGCGATGTGTGTAAGAAACAGAATGAACTTCACTATCAAGATGTCGCCCAGTGTCAATTTATCGTAGGATCCCTTATGGCTAGTGTCATAACCAGGATGAGAAAGAGGAAAACAGCTGGCAAAGAAGAACTTCTTTGATGTATTAAACAGGGAACTGTTCTTAGCATCCCCCTTCTATGAAGAAGCTGAGATCCCATTTGAATAATCCGTTTATTTCAAACATTCTTAGTCAAAAACGTTATCCCCTGTTCTCTGTCTCAGTGAATAAAGTATATTTTTTGTGTGACGAACAATTTGAATTCTGCTTGCGATTTTTTATTTGGATGTTTTTGTGTCGCCCCTGATGCTTAGTAACTGCCTTCCACTGGGCCCACAACTCCAGACCCAACAAGAGTTTTTACCTGACATATGTGTTTATACACTATGACAAATCCATAACACTGTTCGAGGTCATCAAAATGGCACCCTCTCCCAACATTTTTTTTTTTATATACTGACAAAGGAACAGATTGCACACACCTAGTCCTTGTTACCTGTAGACCTCGATTCCTAATAGCCGCCCCAGACCCCCCTCCTTCCCACCTTCCAAAGAGACAAACTATTACCTGTATCCCCTTCTAAATCTTGTGTCCACTCCAACTTCACCTTGAGGATACGTCTAACTGGGGGCCAGTATCCTGTCCAAATCTAGAAATGTTAAGACGGTATTCCCTTTCTGTCAACCTATCGACCCCCAAACCATAAGATTCTTCTTCCGTGCGTCCGTTATTTATTTTCTGGCTCAGGACCCCTGATCAACATCTCGTTAACGAACTTCGTTGGATAACAATTGGAAAATACCATATAAATTAAGTCTGACACTACTGCTTGAATCTAAATTACGCCTTTAGTGTAGAAGATCTTGGAGGCTTCTAGACTCTTCGTGGAAATTCGAGACGTGATATTCTAATTCTGTCAGTCCAACTTGACAAGTATATTGGTGACTTATTGGGCAATCGTGTTTTGCAGTGAATGACCTAAAACCTAATGTATGCTTCATTCTCTAAACCTTATCTAGATTTCATTGGAATACTTAGCATGTGTCAAATCTGGTAATCTTCCCTGCCATGCTTGAAGTTTGTTCGACTTGTGCAAATCTTGGTGGGAAAAGGTTGGTTACACCATCGCCTTAATCCTACAGTGTCATCGGCAGATGTTGTCCTATGATTCTTAACAGTAGGTTACCTGGGAATTTGTCTAAGTGTTGTGAGATTTAGATGTCACTCTACGGAGACATAATTTTGACAACCGCAAATGTCCAACGTATCAGCAGTATAAGGGGTGATTGTTTTTTTGGTGAAAGTTCTTGTCAAAGTCGTACATCCTGGTTTTGGTCAATGTCATGGTTGAGCACTGTATAAGAACACATGTACTTGTTCAAAATTTACTGGACCCCACATCTTTGTGATCATTTAAATCGAAGCTAATAATCGAAACAAGAATACAAATCACCTGTTTCGGAAATGGTAAACTGGGTGTTTGGGTGGGTCAAGGGGGGGGCAAGAAGTGAACACTCACGTAGGTCCAGGTTCTAGACTAAGTCCAACCAATATCTGTTGGACGGGAAGTGAGTATGAACTACAAATAGTTGATGTCGGTCGCGATCAAAGAGAGCACATCTATCAACATGCCAGTAGTTGTCAAATAAAGGTGTGCTAACTCTGGGTCGGAGTAGAACACGAGAAGAGTTGCCAAATCTAGACCAAACAAGAAGATAATCTTCTGACTTATCTTAAGATTATCCTTACTGTTGTGACTTGGTGCGATTTTTGACTTCGGAACTCGGTTTGCTTGATCAAATCTGGGGAGCTTGGAGCAATGCTGATACTTTGTGTAAGAATGTATGCTTAAATCTACTTGAAACTGACACTTAAATTTACTTACACTCGGATTATTGAAAAAGTTAACTTAAATGCCACAAGGAAATTTCAGCAACTTATCTTTCCCAACCCACCAGATATTCTACAATAGTAATAACTACTCAGTTGTATCCGACTCCGTATTGTTGTCCCAATTTCGTGATGTGTTTGGTAAATTCACTCTTTAATGTCATTAGACTAAGATTCCGACCTCAATAGAAGGATTCATTCCATTTTTAGAGATGATTCAGGATAAGCACATGTATCAAGCAATTCAGACTAAGGGTATTTTTTTGTTTTCGAACGAACCCCACTCGCTATCGCGTTGATTGTTAACTTTTCATTCAATTGGTCCGTGCTTTCGTATGTTCGTATAATCGTTAGAATTTTAAAGTTTTCTTGAATTTATACCTCGCGTCCATGACTTGTAACTGATATCCACTTCTGATGGTCCAAAGAGCCTTTTTTTCACCATAATGATAGATAAAATTTCAATAGAAGTCCAATATAAACTCTACACTCTATTTAAAACAATATCCTTTAGTACAAACTTAGGAACATACCACCTTAATGTAAACAACTTTCATACATATGAGTGAACCTTGTTGTAAGACTATTGAGTAATATTGTGGGAGTCGTTTGTTTAATGAGTATCATGGATGCAACTGAAAACCACTGAAGTTTGCCAATTAATACGCGAAACTCGCAATTGTTCCTGGTTTATATGTAATTTTAATTAACTGTAATTCGCATGGAGTGACTTAATTTATTGTAATTTATTACCATTGGGACCCTGTGCTCATATTTTTTATGTAATAATGTTAGCAAATTTTATGTGAGTTGTACTTTTCCATAGTTAGAGTCGTATGATGATCATTGTTGAAGTTTGTGATGGCTATTTACTAAGATTATCTATTTTATATACAAGAAATAATATTTCATAGTTTTCATGTAACTGTACATATGTGTTGGATGGACTACCATCTCCCATATGTGTGTGCTATACCTCATTGTTGAGAATATTTTATATCATATTTGGATGATACCCATGTTAACTGACAACATAAACATGTAGCTATTGTTTGTACAATTTTATTAATTTTCCATATATCAGCCCGATTTTTTACTCTATGTGGGTTTCAGTTTTAATGACCGCAATTAATCTCAGATTGCTGTTTAATGATATTAAAATAAAAAAAAAAAAATATGTTCCACATTTTTTTTTAACGTGAAATTTTTTCATTCGGGTGGGGACACCTCACACGATGTGTATTGGGGTTGGGACATATTTTTACATTTGTTTTTTTGGTTGAGGTATATCCTCACACCAGAACCTTCTGATATCTTAGCTAACTCATGTAAGGTTCGTTGCATTTGAGCAATATTTTATATTATTATCAGAACGCTTGTGAAGTTCGGATGCAAATTATCAAGAGCTGCTTGGAAATTCAATATCGCGATTGATCGATCATCGTCTCGCTGTTTATTTTCTCTATCACCTTCATAGCCCCAATCCATGTCGAATGTTCCTCGCGGGTTTTTTGATAGGATTGCGAGTCTATCGGCCCGTTTTAAAAGTAGGTTACACCCTGCATTGTATTTGCGGTTTTAGACACCCGCAGTTTTTGACTCAGTGGATAGAAATGAAAAAACTTGTTGTACTCCCAGTGAAACCTGTTTGTGGTGTGCTCTGATCTCAATCCTCCGCACGTACCCAAGACACTCTCGTTCTCTGTTTAACACATCTTGAGTCTCTATTTCCCTACCTAAATTCGTTAGCATCGTAGCCCCCCAAGAAGTGGTCACACAGTGCGTGTCGTAGAGTAAACGACGCGATTTTCTGAGTCGCTTGAGTGACGGTCATGTATGATGTGGTTAAGCATTTGCGTGCTCGTCTCGGACCTTGTAGTGCCTAATGTCACAGGGTGATGCAGTTTGTAGTTTCGAGCTGTGCGTCTTCGTGCAGCCTGTGGGCGAGCTTGTAAGATGACCCAGTGTTGCTTTGTGGAGCGGGGGATCCGTGTTCTTGCTCAGAACTCAAGCTGAGGGGGTGATAGGTGGATACGTGCTCGCGATTTGCCGCTAGGGTGGGCGAGAAGAGATCTTGCCTCGCGCTGAGAGTGGCGACCTCCGCTATTTTATGTTGTCTGTCTAATACGGAGACGTGTGAATTCTCTTAATGTTATTTACGTGTTTCTATTCTCTCGAGATATTACCTGCTAGTCACCCACCGTACCTTCTACCTTGCGGTGGACGTGTCCGTGCATAATATTTCTGTTATTTCACTGAAGGCCAACGGTAAATTAACTTTCATTAACTCTATCGATTTTGGGTCGTGAGCGATTTCGATTCATAACCTGTCTCCGAAAGTCGTCGTAACGAGATGTTCTTTCCCTGCTCACATGTCGCTGCATTGTACTGCATCGGTTGATGCATGTACCAAGGACCATGACTTGCTACTTTGGTAAATGAACTAGGTTTTGAAAACCTTTATGTTATCATAGAGGATATTTTTGAGGACATTATTTATACTTCGGCAGACGTGTCTGTCTTGCTGAAGTCAAACTAAGGAGAGTGAACTGATCTCATACATCTGGTTATCTCCTGGCTGTTATAGAAAAGGATGGAGTTTTTCACCTGACTACATTTACAGCACTATGAAATATAACATGCATCTGACTCATCATTGTAATGCTGTCTACCGTCTATTGCTGTATTGAAATGTTGCTGTGATAATGACTGTTTGATGTGCCTACATATTCGCGTAACCATTTTGTCACTGTGGCGTCCACAATAAATAATGAAGAAAAACGTCAACGGCTGTTACAAGAATCATTGACTTTATACGTCGTGAGTTTACTGACGTCCTATGTGGATTGCCCTGTTATTTTTGTATGATCATTGTTTGACTGTACATCATCTACACACTGCACAAAACCAGACATGCGGATATCATCCATCATCATATGGCATCACGCATCATATGGAAACCAGCTAGAAATTCAACAAAGTTAAAGTACAGTGTAATTTTATTATTTGTATGGTCAGGCGATAATTTTCAAACTGAAAAGGGATCATTGCAGACTCCATCTGCTCCACATATTAAAAATCGGACAGATATGTGTCCGCATGGGGAAGACGAAGAAACAGTAGACCATGTCGTACAAGTCTGACCGCTCCACAAGAGAAGCCGATTGACAGCATAGCTATCTCGAGCCCTGTCGTCGGAAAAGCAGTTTAGCAATGAGAAAAGCCAGAGGCAGACCACCAACTGTATGAGATAAATAGACGTGGCTATTTGAGAGTGAACCAACAGCAAGAAAATTCAAAGTCAGGTTAACCACATGCGTACAAGACAGTACCTAGTATTGTGTTTCTTAATATTTTGTGTGCCATGAATCCCTTTGACTGTCCGATGAAGGGTACTAATCCCTTAGATTGTCCGATGAAGGGCATGGATCCCTTTGATTGCCTGATGAAGGGTGTGAACCCCTTTGAAAGTCTGATGAAGGGTATGCATCGCTTTGATTGTCCAATGATGAGTATGAACCTCCTTGATTGACCGATGAAGGGTATGAACCCCTTTGATTGTCCGATGAAGGGCATGAATACCTTTGATTTTCCGATGAAGGAAATGAATCTCTTTCATTGTCCGGTGAATTGTACGAACCCTTTTGATTGTCCGATGAAGGGTATGAATCCCTTTGATTGTCCGATGAAGAGTATGAACCCCTTTGATTGTCCGATGAAGGGCATGAATACCTTTGATTGCCCGATGAAGGAAATGAATCTCTTTCATTGTCCAATGAATTGTACGAACCCGTTTGATTGTCCGATGAAGGGTATGAATCCCTTTGATTGTCCGATGAAGAGTATGAACCCCTTTGATTGTCCGATGAAGGGCATGAATACCTTTGATTGTCTGATGAAGGAAATGAATCTCTTTCATTGTCCGATGAAATGTACGAACCCTTTTGATTGTCCGATGAAGGGTATGAATCCCTTTGATTGTCCGATGAAGGGCATGAATCCCTTTGATTGTTCAATGAAGACTTCAGACACTTTACATTGTCCGTTGAAGTCTCCGGACCCATTTGATTGCCTAACGAAAGGATCCCTTTGATTGTCCGATGAAGGTTAAGGACCCTTTCTTGGAATTTTTGCATTCAAGCATAATAAAAATTTAAATTTTAAATTGTAGATTTCAAACTGATACGGAACCCCACCCAGACATCCAAGAGGTCCGTTTTCCAGAGTAAAGATACTGTTTGAAATTGCAGAACTTTTTGGAACAAAAAACCTAAGGGACGTAATTAAATTAAAAATAAATAGCAGTATCTGGCAGCTGCAGTTATTTCCCATTAACTTTGTTTATGGGTATAATTTCAGAACATATTGTCACAATTCTGAAATTTAATTATTCGTAAGACATTAACATCTAATTGTAGTAATAATTATTTTCTTCGTGAGAGAAACGTAATTACATGAAAGAGAGATACTCACGTGATATTTTGTCTTAGAAGGTCAACTTCAAACTGAAATATTGATAAAAGATGATAACCGATATTTATTGATTTGTAAATAATCTTGATACACACACACACACACACACACACACACACACACACATACACGTATATATATATATATATGGGTAACCTCCCGCAATGACCGCTGCCGAATATTCCGCAGTAAATATTCAATTGGAGTTATTTACTTTTAGCACTGTTTTGCGCATTAGCTGAATGTTCCGTACCGGAGCGTTTTAACTTTATTGGATACGCCGATCGAGCACATAATTCCGAGCCGACTGCAACAGAATAGGTGTCCATCGCCAGTCGAGGTCGTTTGTGCATCAAATGGTCATGATATCCCAGACGAACAGACATGTGACAACAACAACATTACAATTCACGACCTATTACTTGACACGATGAGCGAAATACTGCTAATCCGCGAGACACTGCTAAAGCACGAAACACTGCAAAAGGGAAATAGTATATGACAGTAAATGAGGAGGCTGCTGTAAAACTGGTAAGGAAACAAATATATAAATTAAAAAATAAAATGTTATGAAATCAGTTTTACACAGAAAACACGGCCCAGTGAATCCTGTTGAGGTACCATCTATATCACAAGTTATAGGATTGGTCCATCAGATCTCTTCTACTGTGACACCAGCCCCATGACAGCCGAACTTCTGCTCCAGCCCTGCCCAGCTTACAGCTGCGGACGAAGGGTAAAACCCAAAACGCCCCGTGTATCCTGTGTACGGTACCGTTAACTTGTAAAACTGATTTCATACCATTTTATTTTTTAAAGGGAAATAACTCTAAAATACCCCTATTCTGTGCGGAGCGTTTGTCGACGGTCATTGCTGGATTACCAATTATTTTCCTATGCACTCCTTACGGATCATGGAGCTAACCCTATAGCTGGTCACTCTCCAGGAACCTGCGCTAAGAATTGTCATGCTCACGCAGCGGTGGGTTCTGTAGCAGTTTATGTTACATGTTGAGGTTGCCAACCTCATGCACAACGTTATTTTAGTCACCTTGTATGACATGCATGAGGGAGCAGTAATTCCTATTATTTCTTTGTCTCCACGTGGCTAAGATCACGTGGGCTGCAAGAATTAGTCCTATAAAAACACAGTACCAGACAAAGGATGACAGTGCGGGCGTAAACAAGATATGCATAGACAACTTACAAGAACTGACAACCTACGTGTCGCGTAACTAAAAAAGCTAACAACTGAAAAACATTGGTTACTAATCAAGTTCTGATAGTATACCGAAGCCCCAGTGACCAGGTATAATGATAAAAGTCAAGTCAAATTCTTCTTCTCACAGTAGAAAAGATCTGATGAACCAATCATATAACTTGTGATATAGATGGTACCTCAACAAGATGCACTGTACCGCTGTAGTGAAATTGACAGAGATACAACGGTAAAATACTCAAAAGATAACATTTAAGGATAAAAAACATAATGCGTAGGCTGCTGATGTACATGATCGCCTAGACCGCGGGTCATCATCCTCCATAAAATTGACTTGCTAGACAGGAGGGGAACGGAGGATCAAAAAGGAAAAAATATGACTGGAAAGATCGCGTAGCAAGGCTAAGGAGACGCAATTTGGGGGGGATGGAGGAAAGTAAAAAAATTCACGTCCCCCAAATTGACACGAGGTACGGAATGGACGCTTTTGCGATACCAAGCTTTTGATTTGAATTGAGCGGCAGAACGCGGATGGTAGGAAAATTACAAAAATTTAAAAAGTAATTTTTCTTAATATTAATGTTAGGAATATAAAAATTAGCTGGCCGGATGGCCTATTCTGAGCAATGAAATAATATGGTCTTAATTTTACAGACGGATAGATAATATTGAAGATAATGACAAAAGACAGTGTAGTTTACATCATCGACAGACTGCCTTGAATAAAAAGTGTCGTTATTTGCACACAAAACACGACCTTGGGGACGCAGGTGTTCAAAGTTACTTAGCATAGAAGTGAAGGGACATTGGTGGTAGCTGAGTCTAAATATAACTTTTTACGACAAAATTTTGAAAGGGGAGAGAAAGGTTGGTTCAAAAATCAAGTAAATTTTGTAGAAACACAAGTAGAGACGGACAGACTAACAGATAACCATCCATACTTGACTGAAGCATGACTGATATGACTTTAGTGTAGGAAATTTGAAAAAAATAAAACCTAGGCAGTGATTGGCCACAGACAAGCATATTGTCGGCGCTTAGACGCGGATTTGGGGTCATTTCTCAATAGTTGTTCATTGATAAACACAGATTTTAAAGTGTGGTGAATTCCTTGGGAACGAAATTAAAAGAAGTTTAAGGACGCCATACTAGAGCCAGCAGCTCAGCTGAGTTTTGCTAGCAATTCTGTGTTATTTATTCATAATCTGGTAAGATTGAAATTATTTCCTTATGTATTTTGAATATTGTTTCATGTTCGAGTGATTTGATACTGCCATATCGAAATCTAGCCTTACAAACAAGTAGGGATTTGCTCTAGACCCCCCGCCCTAGTCAGGGTCTAGGGACCAACAATGTACATAAACTCCAACAAGGATTATGCAAGATAGATCAGGTGTTGAGAATAAGGAAACATATTACCTATCCTCTTTTAAGGAAGAAAAAATAATAAATATTTTTCAGAATCTATAGTCTGGGAGGATCTATCTGATGTAAAACCACCATAGTAAATGTGCTGTTTGGTCAGAGAGATCTGACCTGTCTGTATGATGTGGTTGTTGTGTCAGTGTGGTGTCCAGACGTGGGTATAGAATAGATTTTGACACATGGCCCATACTTTGATTGCAGAGCTGTGAGTTTCTAGCATCAACAAAGCAGTGTCTCTTCAGGTGGTGACTTACTCGAGTGTATCTGTGCAGTTCTTGTGACAGAGACCACCATTATTGCCCGCCAGCACGGAGAGGTGGGACCACCAGATTTCAGCACCAGAGCTACCTTTTCAAGATGAGTGAGCCTCTGGTCTGCTGGACATTCACCAACGTTTTGAGTTACTAATAACCCCATAAAATTCCCACCATTTTCTGGACACTGTGTAGTCAATATAGACAGGTGTGATGAGGCCACCCCAAACAGCATAAACAGTAAATATCCTCCCAACCAGATGACTACGAGAACATTGTAATAAAAACTAACTAGTATAGTACACATATATGTACACTATTACATTTATGATATAATATTCCATGCATTTCTTTTCATAATCTCTAAATCCTTTTAAGTTCTGGTCAACCTAAAAAATTGATCCAGAACAAAATAAATGTAATTCTATCAAATAATTTTACACACGTGAGTTAGTTCAGTGTATTTTAATATTTATTAATATTATTAGTCTTGTTAAATATCTGTGGGTATATCTATAACCTATTACACCACACTACACAGCATAACCCTAGACACTTTACGTAGCCACATTCATTACAAACAAACAAAAAAATTTAAGTGTGAGGTCGTAGTGGTAGCAAGAAAGGCCTTCTGACTATTCCCAACTACATTTTATCTCAGGAGCCTTCACAGCTGGCCTCATACAATTACATTTAGTAATATCAACATCATACAATACCATCAACACCACTACATAAATTGGGGTCTTGTCCAGGGAAAATTAGCCAACAGTAATATTAGGATCTCCTGGTGGGAGAAATAAAAGTAGGGAATAAATTGTAAAATTTCCTTTAAAAGTAAAAGTGTCCCTGCAGATAAAAGTTGGTGAATCTTCACAGCCAGTAATAATTAATTAATTAACTGGTTAGTTAGATTATAGTCATAAGAATTACTTAGTGTATTTACTGGTTAGAGATTTAGCTTGTATATTATTATATTGTCTGAAAAGTATGGCTGAGCTAGCAAAGTTTAGATCAGCTGCTGTGCTCACCGCGAAGGAGATGGGAATGGATGGTCAAATTTTAATTCAATACGTAACGACTGAATGTGATAAATATATTGAAAGGGAAGATAGAAAGGTAGCAGAAGAGAAGAGGTTACAAATTGAGGCTGATAGAGAAATTAAGAGGCTGCAGATTGAGGCAGAAGAAAAACGACAGCAAAGGGAGGCAGAAGAAAAAAAGTTGACTGCCGAAAGGGAGGCAGAAGAAAAACGACAGCAAAGGGAGGCAGAAGATAAAAAGGCCGAAAGGGAGGCAGAAGATAGAAGGTTGCAGAGGGAGCACGAATTACGACTAAGGGAGCTGGAATTACAAGGCCCGGCTCCTGAAAATGGTGCCAGCCCTTTTGCCTCAGATGCTACGCCCAGTCTGGGAGCCTCAAACTCAGCTATGGGGTTTCATTTAGACCATTTTGTTGAGAAAGACGATGACATAGAAGGGTACCTAGGACGTTTTGAGTTATTAGCTACTACATATGGGTTAGAGAGAGAGAGGTGGAGTTTAAAGCTATCACATGGATTGAGAGGTGCTTCTTATGAAGTATTTGCCAAAATGAACAGGGAAGACCAAGACAATTATGACATGTTAAAGCAGGCTTTGTTATTAAGGTACGAGAAGAATGGTGAATTTTATCGTAAGAAATTTAGAAATGCCAAACTGTTGTCTGGGGAGACATACCACCAATTCTCTGCCAGACTAGAAACCTATTTGGAGAAATGGACGGCTCTGGGGAAGACCCAAGATCTTAAAGAAATGATCATGATTGAGCAATTGAGAGAGTCCATGGCTCCAGACATGAGAAAATTTCTCATGGAACAAGGTGCAGAGAAGTTGGGGGAAATTTTAAATGTTGCTGAGAGGTATCAGGCAGCTCAGGCAGAGGTAAGTGGTGCTAAGAAGAAGCACATAGACAATTTTAAAGCTCCACAGCAATTTAATAAATTTGATAATAGAGAGCAGGGAAATAAGGGGAGGACAAACTTTGAGCGGCCAAGAAATGACTATCGTGACAGAAACTCACAGTTCAATGACCAAAAGTTCAATGAAAGAAAACCGTTGAACCAAGGGAAAAGATGGTGCAAATGGTGCAAGAAGGATAACCATAACACCGAATTTTGTAGAAGGAAACCTTCAAACATTGCTGCAATGAAGTCGGGGACGCAAAGATTAAAGGTTAATCCTAAGGGACAACAGGAACCTTATCACCCCCCCAGTTTGTGAGGATGTTATTTGTAATGGGGTCACCATAAGGTGCCTTTATGATACAGGTTTGGATTATGATTCAGTTGTGAAGTCTAGCCTAGTGGACCCAAGTCAGTATACCACAGAAACAGTGGAAATACAAGGTGCGACTAAGGACATACCACTCATGACACTTCCCATCGCAAGGATAACGGTGAAAACTCGCTATGTGGAAGGAGAAATCAGAGCAGCAGTGATAGATGAACCAATCTACCCTCTGATCTTGGGGTGTAGATACGTCTTCTTGGGGAATCCCGAGAAACCTGTGATCATGGCGACAGTGCAGACCAGGTCACAGAAGAAGGAGGAAGAAGGTGAACCTATAAATGCTCATCCAGAGGAGATGAGGAAGGCACAGGCTGAGGATAGGACACTCCAGCCATGTTTTAAAAAATTACCCAAATGCCACACACCTCCGAGCAAGGGGGAATATTTCATGAAGAACAAACTCTTATACAGGAAGGCCGGAACTGGAACAAATGGTCACAACCAGCTGGTTCTTCCCACTTCATATAGAGATAAAGTGATGGAACTCGGGCATGCGATTCCCTTCAGTGGTCACATGGGGATCAGCGCCACAGGACAGCGTATAGCTTGTCATTACTTCTGGCCAGGGATAACGGAGGATATAAAAAGATATGTCAAATCCTACCCAGAATGTCAAAGGGTAGCTCCAAAGCACTGGACTGCTCCTGCAACTCTAGGGGAAATGCCCATAGTGGGAACACCTTTTGAGAGGGTTGCAGTGGATATTGTAGGACCTCTCACTCGGACCAAGAGGAGGAACAGTTACATCCTTACTCTGGTGGACACTTGTTCTATGTGGGGAGAGGCGGTAGCCCTGCCATCAATTGATTCAAAACATGTAGCAGAGGCACTACTTACAATATTTACCCGATTAGGATTCCCGCATCAAATCTTGACGGATAATGGTTCTCAGTTCAAGGGGAAACTAACGGAAGACGTTTTTAAGCTATTTCAAGCCAGGCACTTTCATTGTAGTCCGTACCATCCACAAGGGAACGGCCAGGTAGAGAGGTTCAACGGGACTCTCATTTCTATCCTGAGAAAGCTGGCACACGAAAAACCGGATCTGTGGGATCAATTCCTGCCCGCCGCATTGTTTGCGTACCGGGAGGTACCACATAGTTCAACCGGGATGGCTCCCGCAACTCTGCTATTTGGGAGGCCAATAAAAGGGCCTTTAGAAGCTCTATTAAGGACCTGGACAGATGAGAAGGCGGAAGAGACTGTTACCTCATCGTATCAATACGTGAACGAACTGACCACTCGTTTGAAAGCTGGATGGAAACTGGCAAATGATAATTTGAAACAAGCCAGGAAGAAACATGCAGCATATTTTAATAGGAAGGCAAAGGACAGGGAACTGGCAGTCGGAGAGAAGGTGCTGCTTTTACTACCCGGAAGCCAGAATAAATTACAAATTGGTTGGCAAGGTCCATATACGGTTCTAGAGAAGGTGTCTAGAACAAACTATAAAATTGACAAAAAGGGGAAGGAAAAAGTTTATCATGTAAACCTGTTAAAGAAGTATCTGGACAGACCACTCCAGGAAAGCACCCCCTTATTGACCTTAGCTATTGCAACCCAGATGCAAAAGGAACCACTCACCTCACATGAATACCCATTACATCCTTGTGAAACAGCAGCACAGGTAAAAGTCAGTAAGCACCTGACTAAAAACCAGAGGGAGAGAGTTCAACAGGTTCTGGAGGAGCATACAGATGTATTAACAGATAAACCAGGCCATACAAATTTGCTACAGTATGACATGAAACTGGTAGACTCAAACCCAATCTGTATGAGAGCCTATTCTATTCCGTTCGCGAAGGAGAAGGCATTGAAGGAAGAAATAGATTATTTGTTGAAGGAGGGGATTATTTCGCACAGTGAATCATCTTTTAGTTCTAGTGTCGTATTGCTGAGAAAAACCGTCTGGGGAACACAGACTGTGCATAGATTACAGGAAACTGAATGCTGTCACAGAAGGACAAGTGGATCCATTACCAGACACAAAACAGTTATTTGCCAGACTGAACAAGGCAAAATACTTTTCAAAGGTGGATCTTAGTAAAGGCTATTACCAGATCCCAGTGAAGCCTGAAGTGAGACCTTATTTGGCTTTTAGCACCTCGGATGGACATTATGAATTCAATATGCTACCATTCGGACTGAAAAATGCTCCGAGTGTGTTTTCAAGGATGATGCGCAAATTGTTGGATCCCCTGAATAACCCATGTATTACAAATTTCATGGATGATATTCTCGTCGCCACCGAGACATTTGAAGAACACATTGAAGCTCTGGAGATGTTGTTTGATAGACTTCGGGAGGCGAACTTAACTGCTAGGCCAACAAAATGTTGTATTGGATGCAAAGAGTTGGAATTCTTGGGACACACTGTATATCAGGGTAATATGACCCTGATCCTAAGAACTTGGAAAAACTGCAGAGAGCACCTAGGCCGCAAACAAAAAGGACGTGCAATCATTTGTGTCGTTATGCGGATTTTATCAGAAATACATCAAGAATTTTAACGCTATTTGTGCTCCTCTGACTGATCTGACTCGCAAGGGACTTCCAGATAAAATTATTTGGACTGCACAATGTGAACTAGCGTTCCAAGAGTTAAAGGAAAAAAACTCACTAGCAAGCCTATTCTCAAACTGCCTGATTTGACACAGGACTTTGTCTTAAGAACCGATGCAAGTAATGTGGGACTCGGAGGGGCTTTGTTGCAAAGATCATCTTCACCTGATGGGGAACTGAAACCAGTCGCTTATGCAAGCCGTAAATTGAATAAGGCGGAACAAGGATACTCCACAAGCGAAAAAGAATGTTTAGCATTAATCTGGGCAATAAAGAAGTTTCAAATCTATCTGTATGGTAGGACTTTTGTGGTGGAGACGGATCATCAGCCTCTCGTGTTCTTGTCTCAGGCTAAGCATGAAAACGCAAGATTGCTGAGGTGGTCTTTATTGCTTCAACCTTATCAGTTCAGTATCCAATATATCCCAGGCAAATTGAATGTCGGTGCAGATTTCCTCAGTCGGCACCCCTGTGATCAAAATTAGAGTAGTGGCAGACGTGAGGAGTAATTTTACCTATGTGTATCGCTGGTTTTGGAACTTGCCATAGGCATGTTTTCAAGTGGGGAGATGTGTAGTGAAATTGACAGAGATACAACGGTAAAATACTCAAAAGATAACATTTAAGGATAAAAAACATAATGCGTAGGCTGCTGATGTACATGATCGCCTAGACCGCGGGTCATCATCCTCCATAAAATTGACTTGCTAGACAGGAGGGGAACGGAGGATCAAAAAGGAAAAAATATGACTGGAAAGATCGCGTAGCAAGGCTAAGGAGACGCAATTTGGGGGGGGATGGAGGAAAGTAAAAAAATTCACGTCCCCCAAATTGACACGAGGTACGGAATGGACGCTTTTGCGATACCAAGCTTTTGATTTGAATTGAGCGGCAGAACGCGGATGGTAGGAAAATTACAAAAATTTAAAAAGTAATTTTTCTTAATATTAATGTTAGGAATATAAAAATTAGCTGGCCGGATGGCCTATTCTGAGCAATGAAATAATATGGTCTTAATTTTACAGACGGATAGATAATATTGAAGATAATGACAAAAGACAGTGTAGTTTACATCATCGACAGACTGCCTTGAATAAAAAGTGTCGTTATTTGCACACAAAACACGACCTTGGGGACGCAGGTGTTCAAAGTTACTTAGCATAGAAGTGAAGGGACATTGGTGGTAGCTGTGTCTAAATATAACTTTTTACGACAAAATTTTGAAAGGGGAGAGAAAGGTTGGTTCAAAAATCAAGTAAATTTTGTAGAAACACAAGTAGAGACGGACAGACTAACAGATAACCATCCATACTTGACTGAAGCATGACTGATATGACTTTAGTGTAGGAAATTTGAAAAAAATAAAACCTAGGCAGTGATTGGCCACAGACAAGCATATTGTCGGCGCTTAGACGCGGATTTGGGGTCATTTCTAAATAGTTGTTCATTGATAAACACAGATTTTAAAGTGTGGTGAATTCCTTGGGAACGAAATTAAAAGAAGTTTAAGGACGCCATACTAGAGCCAGCAGCTCAGCTGAGTTTTGCTAGCAATTCTGTGTTATTTATTCATAATCTGGTAAGACTGAAATTATTTCCTTATGTATTTTGAATATTGTTTCACGTTCGAGTGATTTGATACTGCCATATCATAATCTAGCCTTACAAACAAGTAGGGATTTTGCTCTAGACCCCCCGCCCTAGTCAGGGTCTAGGGACCAACAGTGTACATAAACTCCAACAAGGATTATGCAAGATAGATCAGGTGTTGAGAATAAGGAAACATATTACCTATCCTCTTTTAAGGAAGAAAACTAATACATATTTTTCAGAATCTATAGTCTGGGAGGATCTAGCTGATGTAAACCCACCATGGTAAATGTGCTGTTTGGTCAGAGAGATCTGACCTGTCTGTATGATGTGGTTGTTGTGTCAGTGTGGTGTCCAGACGTGGGTAGAGAATAGATTTTGACACATGGCCCATACTTTGATTGCAGAGCTGTGAGTTTTCTGTCATCAACAAAGCAGTGTCTCGTCAGGTGGTGACTTACTCGAGTGTATCTGTGCAGTTCTTGTGACAGAGACCACCATTATTGCCCGCCAGCACGGAGAGGTGGGACCACCAGATTTCAGCACCAGAGCGACTTCTTCAAGATGAGTGAGCCTCTGGTCTGCTGGGCATTCACCAACTTTTGAGTTACTAATACCCCATAAAATTCCCACCATTTTCTGGACACTGTGTAGTCAATATAGACAGGTGTGATGAGGCCACCCCAAACAGCATAAACAGTAAATATCCTCCCAACCAGATGACGACTAGAACATTGTAATAAAACTAACTAGTATAGTACACATATATGTACACTATTGCAGTTATGATATAATATTCCATGCATTTCTTTTCATAATCTCTAAATCCTCTTAAGTTCTGGTCAACCTAAAAAATTGAACCAGACAAAATAAATGTAATTCTATCAAATAATTTTACACACGTGAGTTAGTTCAGTGTATTTTAATATTTATTAATATTATTAGTCTTGTTAAATATCTGTGGGTATATCTATAACCTATTACACCACACTACATAGCATAACCCTAGACACTTTACGTAGCCACATTCATTACAAACAAACAAAAAAAATTTAAGTGTGAGGTCGTAGTGGTAGCAAGAAAGGCCTTCTGACTATTCCCAACTACATTTTATCTCAGGAGCCTTCACAGCTGGCCTCATACAATTACATTTAGTAATATCAACATCATACAATACCATCAACACCACAACAACCGCAAGGCGCGCAAAATAGTGAAACGCAAACCTCTTTAAGTCAAATCACTTCACTACGTTCATACTATAATCATCTAGCTTATTTCAGTTTACCGGTGTTTCATCATTTATTTATTTAATTTGGGACCGAAGACGCAGCAAGAGAGATGAATGCAGTCAGCGACCCATAGCTTGACTGCTTGCGTCAGGATCAGCGAACCAGAGCTGGCCAAGGCCCTACTCCACCTCCAAGTGGTGGTCCTGGAAACAGGCTGCATCACTGCAGTCTGGCCGAGAGAATAGGGACCGAAGAGGGAAGGCAAACCAGGTCCCAAAAAATGTCATGCTGAAAACTGATGTGTGGGGCCGAAAAGTGCAAATATCGCAGCTTCGCTGTAAACGGCGACACAACGTAACGAACATCCGTTTCAGGACGAACGCAGAAGAAGATTTATTTAATTTGTCTAATATTATTACTGAATATATTTATTATCCTCTCTGTTATAGTCATCACTATCCTTTGCGTTCCTTGCAGGAAACCAGCACCAAGCAGTTACATGCTCGTGCAGCAGTTGTTTCTGTGGCAATTTGTTTGACATGATGAGGTTGACATCACCTTGTACAACCGCATATTAGTCGACTTGTACGACACACTTGAGGGAGCAGTAATCATATTCTTTCTTTCTCCTCCCGGGGACCACGCGGGCATTGGGTTATATATATCTCAAATAAGACATGTCTAAAATAAGTTCTTTTTCTTTCATTCCATTTATACAATTTCTTACACTCTTTATGATTATCTCCTCTCCCTCTCTCTCTCAATCTCAATATCTCTCTCACACACACACCCCCACCCCTCTATCCCATTTGTCTTCCTCTTCTTGTCTGTCTTTGCTAGCAGGCTATCTTGCTATATGTCGAAATGTTCGGTATTTTAGACATACAGTGAGCGATAAATCTATTCTATATAATTATTTATTCAAACACCAGTTAAAGTTAATTTACAATTAACTGACCTTAGAAACCCATGGATCAGCCATGCACAGCTCCAGCTCGTGTGTCAGCATCAGTAGACGTCTCCTCTCACCTTCCATTAACTTTACCGTGACCTGTGGAACACCGGGAACAATTCTTTAGATTATAATCTTATTTTTCAAGTTAAAATTTATACATGATCAATAGAGCTTCAACATCTTCTGTCTCTTGTCCTGATGGTGCACTCTGAAAGAATCTTTCCTGTCCATCTGTCATGAAATATTCTAATCCACATATATAAATTATTAGGTAAATATGAAGCCTAACAAATAAAATTAATAAAGAGAAGAGCAATGGTAAAATAACAGTGCTGTCACAAAGAATGTACTCGAAATCCCCCTTGTTTTCTGCTTCGTCTGCAAATTGTAACGCTTTCACGTTGATAGTAAAAGCTTACTGTATTATACCCGCTTTCTTCAATGAAACGTGTGCTGTATTTCTTGGAAAAACATTAAAAGGCAGACTGCGTAATGACCTAAATTTTAAATTCCATTCATGTCTTTTTCTACATTACGTTACCAAAACGAACGAACAGATGGACAAAAGGATAGCGAGAAGGGAGAGGCAGAAAGCCGAACATTAAACACGCGTCGCGCGATACACAATTACTACTATCACGCGTGTTAGGCTACAAGCACTAACTTTTTTTTTTCAGACGGACAGTGATAAAATACACTACCCTTCCCCAGAGTTAGGTTTTAAAATCATAAAAAACGCTTATTAGGAAAGATAACAATAGATGGGTTTACGGTTGAAACATAACAGTACCCAGACAGCATATCTTCGAAACAGGAGGTAGAAAATACATATTTTGAACGCAGCCACGTAGCTCTTTTAAAGTGGGAAAATTGGGTTCCTTAGGGCTTGCTGACAAATAATATGTAAAACGTTACGCCAATAGTCCAGGAATTAATAAATTATACCCAAAATAAAATAGTGAGGCTGCCTGACAGCATGAAATCATTTCTGCTCATAAAATTTTTTATAACGTGTTTGAAAAAAACCTTACGTTACATAAATAGCCTACCATGTAAACTCCAAATTGATTGGAGCGCAACAAATGAAAGCCTAACCACGATTGGTCGAACTATAAATACTATCTTTCGTTGTTAGGGGAAACGGGAAAAGGTAACATTTTTTCAAACACTTGTCGAAACGTGGCTCATTGGCCAGTCTCGCTGATATACACACTTGGGAGCGTTAGTTCGAGACCACTTGTTTAAATGATCTTGATAAAGCAACAGTGCGTTGAAGCCAGCTCATAATTGTGTTAAATAAAAGCCTGGAACATAGGCAGATGGAAATTTGTGCCAGTTTGTGCCAGAATTCATTGCTAATCAACGTATCTGTGTTTATTTCCATGAAATTGTGGTAAGCTTGAACCATTCAGTATCTTTTAATGAAAATTGAATGTGAATTGTTGATTTATGCCTGTATATATATGTGTAGTTCAGTGGCAAATGTGAGGTAAAGCCTGTAATGCTCCAGCCTGAACAGAGGGTGTCGGAGGGTAGTAAAACGGCATGGAATGGCCAAATAGTACACTGACACCTGGATGATTGATTAGACAGAAATAATGCTGGAAGTGCAGAGGCGTAGTGACCATTAAGGATGGTAATGCTGGTATAAAGTATTTCAGATGAAGCTGACTGTTGGCCTAACGCTCTGAACGCAATGTTTGTGATGTATTGTGATCAGTGTAAAAAGAAAATATAAATTAGTTATGAAGTAGAAGGTACATCCTTCTTGATTTCAGGGACAGTGGTCTTGATGGTACTGAGCAGCACCTAGTCAGAGCTTTGCTGAATCCAGTGTCGGTCAGCATACTCCTTGGTCCTTTTAGCTATCAGTGAGGTGTCTCCAGAGCCCAGAGGAGAATTCGAGCAGAGGAGTCCTTTCCTGCCGCCATCACGCCAGATAAGCTAACTTGGCCAGCTGAGCTCAACATTATGTCCCCTCATCTTGAACTGACTTTTAAAAATTAACATTAAGAGGGGAATTTACTTGTCTTAAAATCAGGAACTGTGAACATCTCCAATACTGGTCCCTAAAGACAAACTATTGAAGTCATGATGACAAATACCAACAGAGCTTGAACAAAACAAAACCAGTATTACCTCATTTTACTACTACACAACTGACACACATAGAACATTTGTAATAATATATGTCACTACAGTATTCATATTAAATACATTCTGTACATAACTTGTAATTTAAATTGATTGTGATTCCTGGTTCCCTTGTAGTTGAATCAGGACACATATTCATTCATGCCAGTAATGAATACATATTGTTATTTGAAAGTTTATCAGTGACTCTTTTACGATATCTTTGTAGAGTGTTATATGTATGTGAGTGTCACAGTGTTGTCAAGAGTAGTGGATTAAATTAAATTGTTTATCTGTCTGTTGTTGTGACTTACACTTCACCATACTCATACCCTAGACACATAACGTAGCATCACACTATTCCAGAATAATTCTGACTGAGATATATAGATATGTGGTAGCAAGTAAGGTTATCTATAATACACTACTCTTAATAGATATAGATACCTTCACAGCTGATCTCAGTCAGTACACTAAGTTCCCTATAAGTATTTATAACATCCCACTTCACCACATATATTGGGGTCTCGCTCTTGGGATTTTGAATCTTTAACTATTAAAAATATTGGGGGTAATTCACTTCAGGGAATATAAGAATTAAAAGGTATCCTTGGGTGGAATTAAATAAGGTTGAGCTCACGGTGCCTGTGTTGTCCATTAGAGATTGAATTGTTGGTTAGACATTATATAAGTTTACCTGATAGACAATGGCGGACCTGGCCAAATTTCGATCTGCTGCGGTTCAGACTGCAAAAGAGTTAGGATTAGATGGGCAAGTTATGGTTGCCTATGTTACTACGGAATGTGACAAATTTATTGAACGCGAAGAAAGAAGGTTTGAAGCCGAAAGAAAGTTAGAGGCTGACAGGGAAATTAAGAAGTTACAATTTGAAGCTGAGGCTGAGACTAAGAGGTTGCAGATTGAAGCTGAGGCTGAGACTAAGAGGTTGCAGATTGAGGCTGAGGCTAAGAAATTGGAGGCAGAAAGGGAAGACAAAAGATTAGCTGCAGAAAGGGAAGAGAAGAAATTAGCTGCAGAAGAGAGGAAATTAGCTGCAGAAAGGGAAGCAGAAGATAAAAGATTACAAAGGGAACATGAGTTACGACTAAGGGAGTTTGAGTTTCAAGGCCATGCTCCTGAAAATGGTGCCAGTCCCTTTGCCTCTGATGCTACGGTTACTCAAGGAGCCTCAACCTCAGCTATGAATTTTCATTTAGATCATTTTGTTGAGAAAGACGATGATATAGAGAGCTACCTAAATAGGTACGAACTATTAGCTACCACGTATGGGTTAGAGAGAGAAAGGTGGAGCTTAAAGTTATCTCAGGGACTTCGTGGGGCAGCTTATGAAGTTTTTGCAAAAATGAGCAGAGGTGATCAGGAAAATTATGACATGCTAAAGCAGGCTCTTTTGTTAAGGTATGAAAAGAATGCAGAATTTTATAGAAAAAAATTTAGGAATGCTAAACTACTGTCAGGTGAAACCTATCACCAGTTCTCTGCACGAATAGAGACATACTTGGAGAAATGGACTTCTCTGGGGAAAACCCAAGATCTTAAGGAAATGGTCCTTATAGAGCAATTAAGAGAGTCCATGGCTCCAGACCTGAGAAACTTTCTCAGGGAACAAGGTGCAGAGAGGCTGGGTGAGTTGCTAAATGTTGCTGAAAGGTATCAAGCAGCTCAAGCAGAGGTAACAGGTAATAAAAAGAAACAGGTGGATAACTTTAGGGCACCACAGAACTTTAATAAATTTGATCCTAGGGATCAAAATAAAGGTAAGCACCAATTTGATAGGCCACGGTATGAAAATAAAAATAAATTCCCACAATTCGATGAAAGGAATATAATGAAAGAAAATCTTTCAACCAAGGAAAAAGGTGGTGTAAGAATTGTCAGATGGACAATCATGACACTGACCGTTGCAGAAGGAAACCTGTGTATATGGCAACCCTTCAGGTCAGGTCGACCTCAAGACAGGAGGAGGATATTATGTTAGATACCACTCCAGAAGAGATGAGGAAGGCACAGGCTGGGGATAAAACACTCAAGCCTTGTTTCAGAAAATTGTCAACTTGTCATACAACTCCAGGCAAGGGAGATTTTTATATGAAAAACAAGTTGATGTATAGGAAGACTGGAGCTAGATCCAATGGTCACGGACAGCTGGTTCTTCCAAAAAGATACAGGACAGAATTAATAAGGAGCCTACATGTGAAACCAGATGGGGACCATGAGAAGATAGGTACCATTATTCAAAAGGTGGCTCACAATTATTATTGGCCCAAAGCAAGATGGGACATTGAGAATTTTGTAGAAAGGTGTAGCATAGCACATGAGGGAACACCCACAAGTGGGAACATGGATCAGGACCTGGACACGCCCCGGAGCAAAATTAGGCCTGACAATAAAAAGAAATATAGATTTGATAAAGTGGACCAAATGGAATGGGAAGCCCCTTTTCACGGACAAGCTTCACTTAACTGTTTTACTATGGCCACTATGCGGAGAGTGCAAAAAGATGTCTTACCCCAGGATAAGCCGACAATCCCTCAATCGGACTTAAACAAACTGGAGGAAGAAGATGTAGAGAGGAAATCTCTCATCAAGAATTTTAAGAGGGGAGAAAGCCCCAAAAGAAAAATTGGTAGCGGTCGTTTTGTGAATGATAATTCTGGGAGGAAAAATCATCACTATAAAGATTCAAGTGGAAGAGACCATACCGGTGCATGGACAAATAGGTCCACACAATTAAAGGTCCATATGTAGCTTTGTTAAGAACGTGGACTGATGAAAAGGCAGAGGAAAACATTACATCTTCATACCAATATGTGAATGAGCTGACCACTCGGTTGAAAACTGGCTGGAAACTTGCCAATGAAAATTTGAAACAAGCCAGGAAGAAACATGCTGCCTATTATAACAGGAAGGCGAAAGACAGAGATTTGGCTGTGGGAGAGAAAGTACTACTTCTTTTGCCTGAGAGTCAGAATAAGTTACAAATTGGATGGCAGGGTCCATATACAGTTTTAGAGAAGGTGTCTAGAACAAATTATAAGATAGATAAGAAGGGGAAAGAAAAAATCTATCATGTGAATCTCCTGAAGAAATATTTGGAAAGAGAACATCAGGAAGAGACACACTTGTTGACCTTGTCCATCGCCATGGAGATGAAAAAGGAACCACTTTCATCATTTGAATATCCATTACACCCCTGTGAGACAGCAGCACAGGTGAAAATCAGTACACATTTAACGAAAACTCAGAAAGAGAGAGTGCAACAGGTTCTAAATAATCATGCAGAGGTGTTAACAGACCGACCAGGGCATACAAACCTATTGGAATATGATATGAAACTCATAGACTCCACACCTGTCTGTATGAAACCATATTCTATTCCGTTTGCTAAGGAGAAAGCTTTGAAGGAAGAGATAGATTATCTATTGAAGGAAGGAATTATTTCGCACAGTGAGTCTTCGTATAGTTCCGGTGTTGTACTTTTAAGGAAGCCCTCTGGAGAACATAGACTCTGTATAGATTACAGGAGACTGAATGCTATTACAGAAGGACAGGTGGATCCATTGCCGGATACAAATCAGCTGTTTGCCAGACTAAATAAAGCTAAATATTTCTCAAAAGTGGATCTGAGTAAAGGATACTATCAGATTCCAGTAAAGCCTGAGGTTAGACCATACCTAGCTTTTAGTACCTCAGAAGGACACTATGAGTTTAATAGATTGCCATTTGGATTGAAGAATGCGCCTAGTGTCTTCTCTAGAATGATGAGAAAATTATTGGATCCTCTGAATAATCCCTGTATAACAAATTTTATGGATGATATCCTTATAGCAACAGAAACATTTGAGGAACACATTGACTTTCTGAACATGCTGTTTGATCGACTTAGGGAGGCAAATTTAACAGCCCGACCAACCAAATGTTGCGTTGGATGTAAAGAATTGGAATTTTTGGGACACACAGTTTATCAGGGAAACATGACCCCTGACCCAAAGAATTTAGAGAAACTACAGAAAGCCCCGAGACCACAAACCAAGAAGGACGTGAGATCCTTTGTCTCATTATGTGGTTTCTACCAGAAGTATATCAAGAACTTTAATTCCATATGTGCACCGTTAACTGAATTGACACGTAAAGGACTTCCAGATCGCATTACATGGACACCACAATGTGAAATGACTTACCAAGAATTGAAGGAAAAGCTCACAAGTAAACCCATTTTGAAATTACCTGACTTAAGTCAAGAATTCATAGTAAGGACGGATGCAAGTAATATTGTGTTAGGTGCAACTCTACTACAGAAATCAGATGCATTGGATGGGGAATTAAGCCCAGTGGCATATGCTAGCAGAAAGTTGAATAAAGCTGAAATCAACTACTCAACTAGCGAAAAAGAATGTCTTGCAGTAATATGGGCAATAAAGAAATTCAATATTTATCTATATGGGAAGGCATTTAAGTTGCAAACAGATCACAAACCTTTATCGTTTTTAGCACAGGCTAAGCATGAGAACTCTAGGTTACTCCGATGGTCTTTGCTTCTGGCTCCATATAATTTTAGCATTGAGTATATATCTGGAAAAACCAATTTGGGAGCGGATTTTTTAAGCCGCCATCCGTGTGATGAGAATCACCGTAAACCCCAGAAATAATAATAAATTTCTCTATGTGTATATAGAATAAAGGACTGACATATAATGTCTGTTTTAAGAGGGGAGGTGTCATGAAATATTCTAATCCACATATATAAATTATTAGGTAAATATGAAGCCTAACAAATAAAATTAATAAAGAGAAGAGCAATGGTAAAATAACAGTGCTGTCACAAAGAATGTACTCGAAATCCCCCTTGTTTTCTGCTTCGTCTGCAAATTGTAACGCTTTCACGTTGATAGTAAAAGCTTACTGTATTATACCCGCTTTCTTCAATGAAACGTGTGCTGTATTTCTTGGAAAAACATTAAGAGGCAGACTGCGTAATGACCTAAATTTTAAATTCCATTCATGTCTTTTTCTACATTACGTTACCAAAACGAACGAACAGATGGACAAAAGGATAGCGAGAAGGGAGAGGCAGAAAGCCGAACATTAAACACGCGTCGCGCGATACACAATTACTACTATCACGCGTGTTAGGCTACAAGCACTAACTTTTTTTTTTCAGACGGACAGTGATAAAATACACTACCCTTCCCCAGAGTTAGGTTTTAAAATCATAAAAAACGCTTATTAGGAAAGATAACAATAGATGGGTTTACGGTTGAAAACATAACAGTACCCAGACAGCATATCTTCGAAACAGGAGGTAGAAAATACATATTTTGAACGCAGCCACGTAGCTCTTTTAAAGTGGGAAAATTGGGTTCCTTAGGGCTTGCTGACAAATAATATGTAAAACGTTACGCCAATAGTCCAGGAATTAATAAATTATACCCAAAATAAAATAGTGAGGCTGCCTGACAGCATGAAATCATTTCTGCTCATAAAATTTTTTATAACGTGTTTGAAAAAAAACCTTACGTTACATAAATAGCCTACCATGTAAACTCCAAATTGATTGGAGCGCAACAAATGAAAGCCTAACCACGATTGGTCGAACTATAAATACTATCTTTCGTTGTTAGGGGAAACGGGAAAAGGTAACATTTTTTTCAAACACTTGTCGAAACGTGGCTCATTGGCCAGTCTCGCTGATATACACACTTGGGAGCGTTAGTTCGAGACCACTTGTTTAAATGATCTTGATAAAGCAACAGTGCGTTGAAGCCAGCTCATAATTGTGTTAAATAAAAGCCTGGAACATAGGCAGATGGAAATTTGTGCCAGTTTGTGCCAGAATTCATTGCTAATCAACGTATCTGTGTTTATTTCCATGAAATTGTGGTAAGCTTGAACCATTCAGTATCTTTTAATGAAAATTGAATGTAAATTGTTAATTTATGCCTGTATATATATGTGTAGTTCAGTGGCAAATGTGAGGTAAAGCCTGTAATGCTCCAGCCTGAACAGAGGGTGTCGGAGGGTAGTAAAACGGCATGGAATGGCCAAATAGTACACTGACACCTGGATGATTGATTAGACAGAAATAATGCTGGAAGTGCAGAGGCGTAGTGACCATTAAGGATGGTAATGCTGGTATAAAGTATTTCAGATGAAGCTGACTGTTGGCCTAACGCTCTGAACGCAATGTTTGTGATGTATTGTGATCAGTGTAAAAAGAAAATATAAATTAGTTATGAAGTAGAAGGTACATCCTTCTTGATTTCAGGGACAGTGGTCTTGATGGTACTGAGCAGCACCTAGTCAGAGCTTTGCTGAATCCAGTGTCGGTCAGCATACTCCTTGGTCCTTTTAGCTATCAGTGAGGTGTCTCCAGAGCCCAGAGGAGAATTCGAGCAGAGGAGTCCTTTCCTGCCGCCATCACGCCAGATAAGCTAACTTGGCCAGCTGAGCTCAACATTATGTCCCCTCATCTTGAACTGACTTTTTAAAATTAACATTAAGAGGGGAATTTACTTGTCTTAAAATCAGGAACTGTGAACATCTCCAATACTGGTCCCTAAAGACAAACTATTGAAGTCATGATGACAAATACCAACAGAGCTTGAACAAAACAAAACCAGTATTACCTCATTTTACTACTACACAACTGACACACATAGAACATTTGTAATAATATATGTCACTACAATATTCATATTAAATACATTCTGTACATAACTTGTAATTTAAATTGATTGTGATTCCTGGTTCCCTTGTAGTTGAATCAGGACACATATTCATTCATGCCAGTAATGAATACATATTGTTATTTGAAAGTTTATCAGTGACTCTTTTAAGATATCTTTGTAGAGTGTTATATGTATGTGAGTGTCACAGTGTTGTCAAGAGTAGTGGATTAAATTAAATTGTTTATCTATCTGTTGTTGTGACTTACACTTCACCATACTCATACCCTAGACACATAACGTAGCATCACACTATTCCAGAATAATTCTGACTGAGATATATAGATATGTGGTAGCAAGTAAGGTTATCTATAATACACTACTCTTAATAGATATAGATACCTTCACAGCTGATCTCAGTCAGTACACTAAGTTCCCTATAAGTATTTATAACATCCCACTTCACCACATATATTGGGGTCTCGCTCTTGGGATTTTGAATCTTTAACTATTAAAAATATTGGGGGTAATTCACTTCAGGGAATATAAGAATTAAAAGGTATCCTTGGGTGGAATTAAATAAGGTTGAGCTCACGGTGCCTGTGTTGTCCATTAGAGATTGAATTGTTGGTTAGACATTATATAAAGTTACCTGATAGACAATGGCGGACCTGGCCAAATTTCGATCTGCTGCGGTTCAGACTGCAAAAGAGTTAGGATTAGATGGGCAAGTTATGGTTGCCTATGTTACTACGGAATGTGACAAATTTATTGAACGCGAAGAAAGAAGGTTTGAAGCCGAAAGAAAGTTAGAGGCTGACAGGGAAATTAAGAAGTTACAATTTGAAGCTGAGGCTGAGACTAAGAGGTTGCAGATTGAAGCTGAGGCTGAGACTAAGAGGTTGCAGATTGAGGCTGAGGCTAAGAAATTGGAGGCAGAAAGGGAAGACAAAAGATTAGCTGCAGAAAGGGAAGAGAAGAAATTAGCTGCAGAAGAGAGGAAATTAGCTGCAGAAAGGGAAGCAGAAGATAAAAGATTACAAAGGGAACATGAGTTACGACTAAGGGAGTTTGAGTTTCAAGGCCATGCTCCTGAAAATGGTGCCAGTCCCTTTGCCTCTGATGCTACGGTTACTCAAGGAGCCTCAACCTCAGCTATGAATTTTCATTTAGATCATTTTGTTGAGAAAGACGATGATATAGAGAGCTACCTAAATAGGTACGAACTATTAGCTACCACGTATGGGTTAGAGAGAGAAAGGTGGAGCTTAAAGTTATCTCAGGGACTTCGTGGGGCAGCTTATGAAGTTTTTGAAAAAATGAGCAGAGGTGATCAGGAAAATTATGACATGCTAAAGCAGGCTCTTTTGTTAAGGTATGAAAAGAATGCAGAATTTTATAGAAAAAAATTTAGGAATGCTAAACTACTGTCAGGTGAAACCTATCACCAGTTCTCTGCACGAATAGAGACATACTTGGAGAAATGGACTTCTCTGGGGAAAACCCAAGATCTTAAGGAAATGGTCCTTATAGAGCAATTAAGAGAGTCCATGGCTCCAGACCTGAGAAAGTTTCTCATGGAACAAGGTGCAGAGAGGCTGGGTGAGTTGCTAAATGTTGCTGAAAGGTATCAAGCAGCTCAAGCAGAGGTAACAGGTAATAAAAAGAAACAGGTGGATAACTTTAGGGCCCCACAGAACTTTAATAAATTTGATCCTAGGGATCAAAATAAAGGTAAGCACCAATTTGATAGGCCACGGTATGAAAATAAAAATAAATTCCCACAATTCGATGAAAGGAAATATAATGAAAGAAAATCTTTCAACCAAGGAAAAAGGTGGTGTAAGAATTGTCAGATGGACAATCATGACACTGACCGTTGCAGAAGGAAACCTGTGTATATGGCAACCCTTCAGGTCAGGTCGACCTCAAGACAGGAGGAGGATATTATGTTAGATACCACTCCAGAAGAGATGAGGAAGGCACAGGCTGGGGATAAAACACTCAAGCCTTGTTTCAGAAAATTGTCAACTTGTCATACAACTCCAGGCAAGGGAGATTTTTATATGAAAAACAAGTTGATGTATAGGAAGACTGGAGCTAGATCCAATGGTCACGGACAGCTGGTTCTTCCAAAAAGATACAGGACAGAATTAATAAGGAGCCTACATGTGAAACCAGATGGGGACCATGAGAAGATAGGTACCATTATTCAAAAGGTGGCTCACAATTATTATTGGCCCAAAGCAAGATGGGACATTGAGAATTTTGTAGAAAGGTGTAGCATAGCACATGAGGGAACACCCACAAGTGGGAACATGGATCAGGACCTGGACACGCCCCGGAGCAAAATTAGGCCTGATAATAGAAAGAAATATAGATTTGATAAAGTGGACCAAATGGAATGGGAAGCCCCTTTTCACGGACAAGCTTCACTTAACTGTTTTACTATGGCCACTATGCGGAGAGTGCAAAAAGATGTCTTACCCCAGGATAAGCCGACAATCCCTCAATCGGACTTAAACAAACTGGAGGAAGAAGATGTAGAGAGGAAATCTCTCATCAAGAATTTTAAGAGGGGAGAAAGCCCCAAAAGAAAAATTGGTAGCGGTCGTTTTGTGAATGATAATTCTGGGAGGAAAAATCATCACTATAAAGATTCAAGTGGAAGAGACCATACCGGTGCATGGACAAATAGGTCCACACAATTAAAGGTCCATATGTAGCTTTGTTAAGAACGTGGACTGATGAAAAGGCAGAGGAAAACATTACATCTTCATACCAATATGTGAATGAGCTGACCACTCGGTTGAAAACTGGCTGGAAACTTGCCAATGAAAATTTGAAACAAGCCAGGAAGAAACATGCTGCCTATTATAACAGGAAGGCGAAAGACAGAGATTTGGCTGTGGGAGAGAAAGTACTACTTCTTTTGCCTGAGAGTCAGAATAAGTTACAAATTGGATGGCAGGGTCCATATACAGTTTTAGAGAAGGTGTCTAGAACAAATTATAAGATAGATAAGAAGGGGAAAGAAAAAAATCTATCATGTGAATCTCCTGAAGAAATATTTGGAAAGAGAACATCAGGAAGAGACACACTTGTTGACCTTGTCCATCGCCATGGAGATGAAAAAGGAACCACTTTCATCATTTGAATATCCATTACACCCCTGTGAGACAGCAGCACAGGTGAAAATCAGTACACATTTAACGAAAACTCAGAAAGAGAGAGTGCAACAGGTTCTAAATAATCATGCAGAGGTGTTAACAGACCGACCAGGGCATACAAACCTATTGGAATATGATATGAAACTAATAGACTCCACACCTGTCTGTATGAAACCATATTCTATTCCGTTTGCTAAGGAAAAAGCTTTGAAGGAAGAGATAGACTATCTATTGAAGGAAGGAATTATTTCGCACAGTGAGTCTTCGTATAGTTCCGGTGTTGTACTTTTAAGGAAGCCCTCTGGAGAACATAGACTCTGTATAGATTACAGGAGACTGAATGCTATTACAGAAGGACAGGTGGATCCATTGCCGGATACAAATCAGCTGTTTGCCAGACTAAATAAAGCTAAATATTTCTCAAAAGTGGATCTGAGTAAAGGATACTATCAGATTCCAGTAAAGCCTGAGGTTAGACCATACCTAGCTTTTAGTACCTCAGAAGGACACTATGAGTTTAATAGATTGCCATTTGGATTGAAGAATGCGCCTAGTGTCTTCTCTAGAATGATGAGAAAATTATTGGATCCTCTGAATAATCCCTGTATAACAAATTTTATGGATGATATCCTTATAGCAACAGAAACATTTGAGGAACACATTGACTCTCTGAACATGCTGTTTGATCGACTTAGGGAGGCAAATTTAACAGCCCGACCAACCAAATGTTGCGTTGGATGTAAAGAATTGGAATTTTTGGGACACACAGTTTATCAGGGAAACATGACCCCTGACCCAAAGAATTTAGAGAAACTACAGAAAGCCCCGAGACCACAAACCAAGAAGGACGTGAGATCCTTTGTCTCATTATGTGGTTTCTACCAGAAGTATATCAAGAACTTTAATTCCATATGTGCACCGTTAACTGAATTGACACGTAAAGGACTTCCAGATCGCATTACATGGACACCACAATGTGAAATGACTTACCAAGAATTGAAGGAAAAGCTCACAAGTAAACCCATTTTGAAATTACCTGACTTAAGTCAAGAATTCATAGTAAGGACGGATGCAAGTAATATTGGGTTAGGTGCAACTCTACTACAGAAATCAGATGCATTGGATGGGGAATTAAGCCCAGTGGCATATGCTAGCAGAAAGTTGAATAAAGCTGAAATCAACTACTCAACTAGCGAAAAAGAATGTCTTGCAGTAATATGGGCAATAAAGAAATTCAATATTTATCTATATGGGAAGGCATTTAAGTTGCAAACAGATCACAAACCTTTATCGTTTTTAGCACAGGCTAAGCATGAGAACTCTAGGTTACTCCGATGGTCTTTGCTTCTGGCTCCATATAATTTTAGCATTGAGTATATATCTGGAAAAACCAATTTGGGAGCGGATTTTTTAAGCCGCCATCCGTGTGATGAGAATCACCGTAAACCCCAGAAATAATAATAAATTTCTCTATGTGTATATAGAATAAAGGACTGACATATAATGTCTGTTTTAAGAGGGGAGGTGTCATGAAATATTCTAATCCACATATATAAATTATTAGGTAAATATGAAGCCTAACAAATAAAATTAATAAAGAGAAGAGCAATGGTAAAAAAACAGTGCTGTCACAAAGAATGTACTCGAAATCCCCCTTGTTTTCTGCTTCGTCTGCAAATTGTAACGCTTTCACGTTGATAGTAAAAGCTTACTGTATTATACCCGCTTTCTTCAATGAAACGTGTGCTGTATTTCTTGGAAAAACATTAAGAGGCAGACTGCGTAATGACCTAAATTTTAAATTCCATTCATGTCTTTTTCTACATTACGTTACCAAAACGAACGAACAGATGGACAAAAGGATAGCGAGAAGGGAGAGGCAGAAAGCCGAACATTAAACACGCGTCGCGCGATACACAATTACTACTATCACGCGTGTTAGGCTACAAGCACTAACTTTTTTTTTTCAGACGGACAGTGATAAAATACACTACCCTTCCCCAGAGTTAGGTTTTAAAATCATAAAAAACGCTTATTAGGAAAGATAACAATAGATGGGTTTACGGTTGAAAACATAACAGTACCCAGACAGCATATCTTCGAAACAGGAGGTAGAAAATACATATTTTGAACGCAGCCACGTAGCTCTTTTAAAGTGGGAAAATTGGGTTCCTTAGGGCTTGCTGACAAATAATATGTAAAACGTTACGCCAATAGTCCAGGAATTAATAAATTATACCCAAAATAAAATAGTGAGGCTGCCTGACAGCATGAAATCATTTCTGCTCATAAAATTTTTTATAACGTGTTTGAAAAAAACCTTACGTTACATAAATAGCCTACCATGTAAACTCCAAATTGATTGGAGCGCAACAAATGAAAGCCTAACCACGATTGGTCGAACTATAAATACTATCTTTCGTTGTTAGGGGAAACGGGAAAAGGTAACATTTTTTCAAACACTTGTCGAAACGTGGCTCATTGGCCAGTCTCGCTGATATACACACTTGGGAGCGTTAGTTCGAGACCACTTGTTTAAATGATCTTGATAAAGCAACAGTGCGTTGAAGCCAGCTCATAATTGTGTTAAATAAAAGCCTGGAACATAGGCAGATGGAAATTTGTGCCAGTTTGTGCCAGAATTCATTGCTAATCAACGTATCTGTGTTTATTTCCATGAAATTGTGGTAAGCTTGAACCATTCAGTATCTTTTAATGAAAATTGAATGTAAATTGTTAATTTATGCCTGTATATATATGTGTAGTTCAGTGGCAAATGTGAGGTAAAGCCTGTAATGCTCCAGCCTGAACAGAGGGTGTCGGAGGGTAGTAAAACGGCATGGAATGGCCAAATAGTACACTGACACCTGGATGATTGATTAGACAGAAATAATGCTGGAAGTGCAGAGGCGTAGTGACCATTAAGGATGGTAATGCTGGTATAAAGTATTTCAGATGAAGCTGACTGTTGGCCTAACGCTCTGAACGCAATGTTTGTGATGTATTGTGATCAGTGTAAAAAGAAAATATAAATTAGTTATGAAGTAGAAGGTACATCCTTCTTGATTTCAGGGACAGTGGTCTTGATGGTACTGAGCAGCACCTAGTCAGAGCTTTGCTGAATCCAGTGTCGGTCAGCATACTCCTTGGTCCTTTTAGCTATCAGTGAGGTGTCTCCAGAGCCCAGAGGAGAATTCGAGCAGAGGAGTCCTTTCCTGCCGCCATCACGCCAGATAAGCTAACTTGGCCAGCTGAGCTCAACATTATGTCCCCTCATCTTGAACTGACTTTTAAAAATTAACATTAAGAGGGGAATTTACTTGTCTTAAAATCAGGAACTGTGAACATCTCCAATACTGGTCCCTAAAGACAAACTATTGAAGTCATGATGACAAATACCAACAGAGCTTGAACAAAACAAAACCAGTATTACCTCATTTTACTACTACACAACTGACACACATAGAACATTTGTAATAATATATGTCACTACAGTATTCATATTAAATACATTCTGTACATAACTTGTAATTTAAATTGATTGTGATTCCTGGTTCCCTTGTAGTTGAATCAGGACACATATTCATTCATGCCAGTAATGAATACATATTGTTATTTGAAAGTTTATCAGTGACTCTTTTAAGATATCTTTGTAGAGTGTTATATGTATGTGAGTGTCACAGTGTTGTCAAGAGTAGTGGATTAAATTAAATTGTTTATCTGTCTGTTGTTGTGACTTACACTTCACCATACTCATACCCTAGACACATAACGTAGCATCACACTATTCCAGAATAATTCTGACTGAGATATATAGATATGTGGTAGCAAGTAAGGTTATCTATAATACACTACTCTTAATAGATATAGATACCTTCACAGCTGATCTCAGTCAGTACACTAAGTTCCCTATAAGTATTTATAACATCCCACTTCACCACACCATCTCTTGATGTTATCTTCCCACTTACAGCGCTGTCTTCCTCTTGCACGTTTGCCTTCAACTCTGCCTTCTGTTATGTTCTTCGGCAATTCTTACGTCTATTTATGTGACCAAAATATTTATACATATATATGTTTACTAGCTCCACCTATGCCCCAGTCTTGACATATGGATGCGAGTCATGGGCAATGACTACAACCCACAAAAGCCAGATTCAAACCTCAGAAATGAGGTATCTGAGGAAGGTGGTTGAAGTAATAAGAAGAGACATGGTCCGCAACCAGACGATACGTCAAGGCCTAAAATCCCACCCGCTGCAGACCCAAATAGAACAGTCCCAACTAAGATGGTTTGGCCATGTCTGCAGAATGGGAGAAGATCGGCTACCACGACAAGCATGGGAAACAAAGAGCCAGGGATCCAGACCTCCAGGACGACCCAGAGTCCGCTGGGAGGACAACATTAGACAATCTTTGAAGGACCGAGGACTAGAATGGAACCAGGCCAGGAAGAAGACAGCCGATATGATAGTCTGGCGCTCTCTCTTCCAAACCTCTACACCTCACGGTAGAAGAGGAACGACTAAGTAAGTAAGTAAGTAAGTATGTTTACTGCCCTATGTAGCTCTGGTGATCTCTGAGGAAATACACAAAGACAAAGAATAGGCATACTGACTAATATGAGGTTGGACCAGCTGCTCTTATGACTTCATGATCCGCTGGGAGCGAAACATGGAGATAATAATAATGATATATGTTAAATTATTTGTTAATCATTAAGGTGAACTTAATATTCCGAAGTCTCTAACAATTCGCTCTCCTACGTCAGTATCTGCTATGGGATTACCTTACATTTGACATACTTCCACAATGTGTATAATCTCAGCTGTTGTCATTCATAATCGCATTTTCCGTCATTCCCCTGCCATTAAAATAAGCTTTGGTATTAGTATGTCTACTCCTGGGTGTCTTAACTTGTGATCCACATAAACTTTGGTATTAGTATGTCTACTCCTGGGTGTCTTAACTTGTGATCCACAGACTCTTTGGGCGTCCATAAATGGATTCTATAGCTTCCGTGTACATAAACTAAAATGTAAAATGTAAAGTTTTGTATTATGCTTTTATGAACATTTTTTTTTTTCAAGACGGAGTCCATAGTTTTGATCAGACAATCAAAGGGGTCCATAGTTGTCATCAGACAATCAAAGTGGTCCATAGTTTTGATCAGACAATCAACGGGGTCCATAGTTTTGATCAGACAATCAAACGGGTCCATAATTTTGATCAGACAATCAAAGGGGTCCATAGCCTTTATAGGACAATTAAATAGGTCCGTAGCCTTCATTAGACAATATAAGTTTATAAACTAATAAAACGGTATTTAATCAGTTTTACTAATAACAGTTCACATGAGACAAGGGACGTTTCGGGTTTTACCCTTCGTCAGCCACAAACATGTGACAAAGACAAAAATTACATATAGGTACTACAAAACTATACGATGATGAGATACAAACAACAAATGGGCGATCGTAAAATCTAAAAGAAAAGAAATACTGAAACAAGAAAGTAAATAATCCAACGAAACGAAAAAAAGAAGAATAAACAAAACTGTGGAACTAGTTAAAGTTAGCTTAGCTCGATGCAAATAATCCGTGGAAGAAAGCGGTAGTCTCTTGTCACAGGATTAGCAAGGAAGTGACGTGCGATAGCGACAAAACAAGAGATATAAAAAGATACGAAACGAACCAAAGCAAAAACACAAGAAGATAGATCATAAAGACAACGAATAAAGAATGAAAAAGAGAAAAGCTACCAGAATTTATGCAAAATGATGTTGTATATTTAAACCGCCGGGAGCTAGAACGCCCATTTTAAAAATAAGGCGGTTCTCCAACGAAAAGCGAGTCTTGTCATTACCGACACATGAACGCAGGGCAGTGACATGTATATCGGAATTACCTGAATGGTCTGGTCTATTGAAATGAAGGGCCACCGGTAAATGTTTGTCCTGATAGATGTCATTCAAGTGCTCACGAAACCTGTCTGCCAAACGCCTACCAGTTTCACCAATATAGGTCATGCCACATCTCTTGCAGATGATAGCATAAATCAGGTTTCTGGATTCGCACGTAAAAGACTCTCTAATAATAAATTTTCCTTTAGATTTTACGATCGCCCATTTGTTGTTTGTATCTCATCATCGTATAGTTTTGTAGTACCTATATGTAATTTTTGTCTTTGTCACATGTTTGTGGCTGACGAAGGGTAAAACCCGAAACGTCCCTTGTCTCATGTGAACTGTTATTAGTAAAACTGATTAAATACCGTTTTATTAGTTTATAAACTTATATTCCTTACCAGTTTTACTGCAGCCCCTTAATTTACTTCATTAGACAATCATCGGGGTCAATGCCACAAAAAAAGTTACGAAATCCCGGCCTACATCTTGGTTCTCTCTCTTTTTGTTGCTCTTCTATTCTCTTGTGTAGAGAAGGAGGGTGGTTTTCAATACGATTGTATTCTGTTTTGACATTCCACCTTGGACCTTCTTCCGAAAATTTTCTATCCATCTCTCCTATGGAATTGCTTTTAATCACTCGACCGCGCCCTCGTGAGTTTGAACAAGACAAAAGTCATCAGTAATTGCATTCAATATCTGAACGCTGTTGAAAACCATTACGCTGGCAATCGAGAACGCCCAGAAGTCAGCAAAATGGCATCAGGTATTCCGCACAGGTGCTTACATAGATGAGACAATCTGACGGCGCTTTCACCGGGGCGAGCTGAAGATCAGATCCAGAGTAAATATATTCAGACAACAATTAGTTTGCTAAGGGATGAGCCTGAGAATTTGCCTGCAATGACAGGTTGTTGACTTGAATCTTTCCTCAATTTCAATCAGCGTGTTTTTATTTTTCTTGCACTCCTGTGGTCCTAGGGAATGTATTGTCTGCTAAAATTTGGTAACAGTCGCTGACCTATATTAAATATTATATTTAGAATAGCAAGTTGACTCGCCAAAGATGACGACAAACAATTATGTGCGATTTCTGCCTCTCGTGCCGAGAATAGCAAAATTTCTGCTGCATTCAGCTTCTTCCATTCCATATCATACCACCTTTCATCTTCCACCGAGCAAGTAAACCCGTCAACACACACAGATAATATTTACTTTTATTTTACTTTTCCGTTCCAATGATGCCGCGAAGATAATTGAAAACTACAGTTAACAAAAGCACACTTATAAAACTGAAGACAAATGGCTGAATTAACATTAATTAATACACAAATTAAAAAGAAATAAACAGCTTTCCCGGGAATCTAATGCGGGAGGTTTGCTTGCAAGACAAACGTTCAAACCATTAAATCGCCAAGTCATCTTTGTATATGCGATTGGTTGAATCTTGGGTATTTTTAATGATTGCCTCCCTTAGTCAACGTTACGTTACTTAATGGACATACAAAGAAAACGATTATAGTAGATGAGACTAGGCTGAATGCAGTGAAGGGGCGGATTGAACGGTGGGGCAGTGCACAAAGGCCAATAACAGTAGGAGGCCCACTCTCGCCTAGCTTGTTTTGCTCCTTATGGAGCATAGAGCTACCACTGCAGGTAGCCTCCTTGAGGAAGTCTGTGTCAAAGAAAACGGTCTTGTATCACTGTTACTGTTGCAGTGTGTTTTCCAAGTTGAGGTTCCAGCTCTATGCGCAGCTTCATATTAGTCGCCTGGTACGACATGCCTGAAGGATCATTAGTCTTATTTTTTTCTTTGTCATGGAGCATAGAAGTATTCATTCATTTCCCTTTTAGTTCCCCATAGAGCACGAAGCCACATCTACAGCTGGTCTCCTCTCAGGAAACATGCACCACAACTATCATATGTTGTTGTAGCCTGTGGTTTCTGTAGTAATTTGTTATACATGATGAGGTTGTCAGCCTCACGCACAACCTCATATTAGTCGCCTCTTACGACATGTCTGGGGGACAGTAGCTCTGTTCTTGTATTTTATCAGTGGACGTCAATTTGGCATCAAACGTGAGACCAGCAGGGATGGACGTCAATTTGACATCAAACGTGAGACCAGCAGGGATGGACGTATGAGAGGACTCATCCGCCGTGTCTACAACCAGTGCGCAACATTAACAATTAGCATTCATCCTCTTTCGACATTTGCTGAACGAGACTGAGCACCTATGGGTTTGCCCGGAGTGCAATGACGTCGATTTTGATTAACATTAACATATCTCTGGATGTAGAAGTATGCCACGTCAAGATGTAGGATCATACATATATCATGACAGCAATATAGACACAGTTGGAGGAACAAACATATTGACATAGAAGTATAATATATGGTAAAATGCATATAGCTTTTGCCAGGGTTGTGGAGTCGGTTAAACAAATTATCGACTCCTACATTTTAGAAGTCCGACTCCCGAATCCTACTCCGACTACAGTTATTTACTAGTCATACGGCATACAACTCAGAGCCGGAGTCCGGACATTTTTTTACCGACCGACTCCACTAAAAACGGCCCACTCCGCGACTTCGACTCCCGATTTTGACTCCAACTCCACAGTCCTGGCGTGTGCATCCTATGTTTTGATATTTTTGTTTGGTTTGTGTGTGTGTAGTTTTGTACTAATTGCATGTCTGTGCCCTCCTTTCAACGGACTGCACAATCTGAAAGAAACTACCCGTGTTGCTAGCCTCTCTCTCTCTCTATCTCGGCCTGTGCGCCCAATTCTGAACCCTTTGAAAATAAAGTTTGTTCGTTCATTCGTTCTCTCTCTCTCTCTCTCTCTCTCTCTCTCTCTCTCTCTCTCTCTCTCGTTCACTAAGTTTTATTTGTGAACCTCACAAGGTTCTTACTTCTACAGGAAGCTGTCAACATTGCCGTCTTTTGTTCACAACCTTGAGATCTGACATCATTACTTTGTCCAGCACCGCGTGGGAGACATGGTGCCAAGATGACCAATAAGGATCCGCTACCAAGATGGCAATGCAGATCGGCTACTCAGATGGTCAATATTATTTATTGTCCTGTAATGTTTATAATCCCAGGGTCTGGTGTTGCTCGAGCATCAACACTAGGAAGATATCAATATTTGACAATTTAATGACGGTCTGAATGTCAAGGGCACTGGTTAAATTTCGAGGTCGCTTGTAAAATTGTTGTTACGTTAGTCACTGACGCAGTTGTTTGTTGGTTGACTTATGCATCACGACCATGAATCAGGGAAAGTGGTTATAGTTCCTCACAGCATATAAAACGTCCAACACAAATGCCCCTCATGTCAGGGGCGAAGGCGAACTTAAACTATTAGGCACTTGGGACGGATCCTATCTTTGACACCCCTGTCCCTATAAAGAAACACACTTGCAAGTATATTTTTAACTGTCAAAATAGTATCCGATGGCACCTCCTCCTGGTGACAGCGGATCGCCCCCCACCCTTCATCCCCTAATACCCCATTGCCTCGTGTGAAGTAACGGGCCGGATATTGCAGAACAAAGAGCAGAAATTTTGCCCCTCCCCCCCAAGTGGGGTACTAGAAGAGTAGAGAGGGTTGTGTATAAGGCTAGGACAGTCAGCGCATAAAAGAAGTTGCTATAGTAACCATCACTAAAGAAAAGGTACAAGTAAAAGGTAGTCCTATAGCAAATACTGCCGTACCGCTGTGAAGTGTTAGAGACTTCACTTATACAAGGACTCAACAGTATGCGGTGGTGTGACCCAGTGGCGTCACTAGGGTTGGTGTCACCCAGTGCAGTAACTCATGGTGTCACCCCCATGGACCTCCTCCCGTACCGGACCATACAGAATCCTTAGTAATCTTTTTTGTACTAATGTTACTCGTAAATCGTAATTCCCGTATAACACTGAATGTAATGGCAATAGTAGTGACATAAACAACACGCAAAATTAAAATTACACCTTTAAATTACAATATCATACGCACAGCCTAAATGTATTTATATTTACATAGTTTCATGTAAGGTAAAGGATCCCGTTACACGCCCATTGAGGCATATTGGGAATATGGTTTTAGGCCCATATTTTCTTGACCATCGGCACACTAGGGGAGATGTGGTCAGCATCACGCCGGCCGCCTTAACCTTCCCAGAAGTTGCTCTGGTACCCAGTTGGGGCTGGGTCGACCCAGGAGACGTTTGCGGCTTTAAAAAATCCCACCTCATCTGGGGATCGAACCATAGACCACTGAGCTAGGAAGCCAGTGCACTAACCACTATGCTACCGCGGTTTCATGTGGTTAAAGTGAAAATTTGGTAAGAAAACAATATAATTCGAAGTAAAAACGTTTAATAACTACTTCAAAATTATGTTCATTTTATCGTTAAACTTTAAGCTGGGCTTACGAAAAATGTTTTTGTGGTTATAACTAACTACAGGGATATTTTTATAAAAAATAATAAATTTCTGCTGAAACACTGCACAACAATTTTACAGACAGTCATTTTGGTGTCAGCCCCTCTGATGGTGTCAACCGGTACGGTCCCGATACCCCGCACACCCTAGTGACGCCACTGATGTGACCAGTTCCCTTCCCGTTCCTTTTGCTTCTTAACTCACAGCAGAGCTAGGTCCCCATTAATACAGTTGGGTAGACGTATGTGACGCGACCTGGTTTCGAACCCTGTTCCTTTGTCTAGATACGCAATTTCTCTAACCACTTTGCCATCTGACGCTTAGCAACCACATGATGAGGCTGCTGTCCTTGTGTACAACTTCATATTAGTCGCCTCTTACGACATGCTTGAGGGAGCAACAATCAAATTCTTTCTTTGTCTCATCAACAGAATCACAGGGACCAGTGTTGCGATCCATTTTGATTAATTATACATGTATATAAAGTTGGTGGCAGTGTAGTATACGATGTGTCTAGGATGATTAACGCTTCAACCATTTAATTTTTAACCACAACAGTAACTGATAAATTGCAGAAATAAAGCATCTCACGCCTGGCAACAGTTTAAAAATTTATTCACAGTATACAGCTCCACAAATAAACGTTGGTGAATAATGATCATTGTGAACTGGCCAATGACACTGGGCCATTAACAATATGAGATGTAAGGCACTACGCTGTCTGTAAAGTCAAATGTCCGCGACTCGATTTTTATGAACACCGTCGCCAGATAGTAAGCTGAAGTAATCTAATTACTTTCCTGTCATTCGCCACACATCTCTGGCATTCAATGAAATGTAGACATCATTTGAAACTGTAAGTAAATCAGCGTACATCCAATACATAAGCAGGAGCTGACACACACACGTCTTGGCGGCTCAAGTAACACAGCGAAAAGTCCCTATCCAAATGTCAACTACTTCTGCTTTGCACGCGCTTCTACGTCATCATTTAACCCGACGTCATTTGACCAAGCGGCTCTATATTATAGAACAGAGGGTAGGTTTCTGGTATTGTATAAACATAAATAACACATAAGGAAGGGAAACCCGAGGCCTGTAAACAGTAAATTAATATTAGACAAACATAAAGGTATGTTTTCAGGCACTCGTAAGAAATAAAGAAGTAGAACACTTGGACAACAGAAAAACAACAGACGTGAGTGGCTTACCCAGGGTTCGAACCCCGTACCTTCCGTACGACAACTCCGCCTAGCTATCAAGCGAATCACACTGACCCCACGGCCAGCTAGGCATCCCCAAAAAAGGATGCTTTGCTGACTATTTATCAGTACGAAACACACAAGATAACACCGGAAGTATACAGTGGGCAACTCAGCCCTTTAATGACGCAATCACTTCTGTTGTTTCTCTATTAACAGTATGTGTCAGTCCAAACAAGACAAAGACCTTGATACTGGGTCCAGTAAATAGTAGAAGACTTAAAGTTAGCAAAGCATCCTTTTTTGGGGATGCCTAGCTGGCCGTGGGGTCAGTGTGATTCGCTTGATAGCTAGGCGGAGTTGTCGTACGGAAGGTACGGGGTTCGAACCCTGGGTAAGCCACTCACGTCTGTTGTTTTTCTGTTGTCCAAGTGTTCTACTTCTTTATTTCTTACGAGTGCCTGAAAACATACCTTTATGTTTGTCTAATATTAATAGGCTCTATATTAGTGTACCGCACCGTTTTATATTAGCACGGTGATGTTCCAAAATCATGAACACCTTGCGTTGCGCAAAAACACACAGGAAGCAGTCTTTCATACCTCCATCATCATCATTAGTTGCCTTTGCGCTCCTTATAGAGCCACCATTACAGCTGATCCCTTGCAGGAAGCCTGCACTATACAGTTACATACTCTAGCAGAGGTGCTTTCTGTGGCACCTAGTTTTACATAATGAGGTTGTCAGCCTCATGAACAGCCTCACGAACAGCCTCATGAACAGCCTCATGAACAACCTCATGAACAGCCTCATGAACAACCTCATGAACAGCCTCATGAACAACCTCATAGTAGTCACCTTGTACGACGAGGGATGAAGTCCTTTTCTGTCTTTATCTCTCCAGAGACCCCCGGGGAGTACACGGGATAGTCTTGCACAAAAACAAACGAAAAATAAATAAAACAGCCTAACTCAAACACGCTTGCTAACTATACTAGTCGCCATTAAAAATGCATCGAAATCGTGACATATTTTCACTGTTGAAATGTTTATGCAAGTGAGCGATTTTCAAACCCCGAAAGTGTGCAAGTGATGAAGTTCATGTATTCCCACTTTACTGTCGATGTGATGTTTACTTCAAATTTTGCGTGCACGTGCAAAACAAGGTTTGTGATATAAATTCTGGCTTTATTAAAAGTCGAATCACATTGAAATTTGGCACACGCATTAGTCAAGTTTCAGCGAGTAAAAAGCCATTATCTGTTTTCATCGAAAGAAAGTCTGTTAATGTTTTCGTCATGCCTCGACTGTCGTCACAAGAGCGATGGCAAGCTGTTGGTATGCTCAGCAGTGGAATGGCGACCAGAGAAGTTGCCAGACATTTCAATTGTGACCAGTCCACTATAGTGAGACTGAACCAGCGATTTCGGGCGACAGGTACCACCAATGACCGTCCCAGGCTTGGTCAACGGTATTACACGGTATTAATGATGGCTGTGAGTGAATAACAGTGAGTGCGACTTTTGTTTTTACGCCTAGGGTTGACAACTGCTTAGGAGCCGGTTCTGAATTGTCTCATGTTTAATAATACAGCAAATTTGGGTTAGTAAATGGATCGGAAATGTAAAGTCAGTGGTTTCATGTATTTTAAATTTAGCACAACGAGTTGTGGTTCATAAACTAATGCGATGCGTTTTTAATGGCGGCTAGTATATTTTTACTCACACGGCAGATCTAACTACTGTCACATGTTCAGGTATTTACTTTTTCAATAACAAATAACCCTGAATTTTTCGTGGAAATTAAATATCCACTCAGGAGAAGAACAATTTGATCTCGGGTATTCCCCTCTTCAATAAATAAAAAACAAAACATTAAAAAAGTCTGACTTAAAGGTCAAGGTTATTAGTATTGACAGCTAGGAAAATGGACTCTGTTGTTATTGAATTATGATGTCAAATCCACCGTAAACAATTTTAAATTAACATAATGTTACCGATGTTTGTGTGTCACGTGTAGGCAGATTTTAGCTTAAATTACATAGACATTAAACAATACCACAACAAGTGGCGGATAAATTACAGCCCGGGAGAGCCAACATACAAGAAAAACAATAAGGTAATACGTTAAATAGAATGATGAGCACTATAAACCCTAATAATAACCCATATGGGATTGAACCGGGTATCTCTTGCACACGACAAACACCAATTTTCAAGTGCAGGATTAAAAAGCCAAACGAAATACTCCATCTTTGTTACTGATGACTTTCAATGTCAGTGCGGTATTTATTGTTATTTGACAGTGTACGAAGTGACTCAAAAGCCACTACATATTCTTAAATTTGTTTTTCTACATTTCTGTCAAATTTGTTATTAGGCCAACGCCAAAATAAAGGGACGTAACTGCTGTTGTATTACGTAAACTTATTAACCAAAGTCACACGGCGGTTATCGCTCCTTGCTCTGACAATTGTTTCATGTACAAAAATCCAACCGGTCCATTATTAGTATAGTCCGTTCGAAAATTCGTGCCCACAGAAAGCGTCAATTTTCTCCAAAACTGTTTGTTGTATGGACATGAATTTTTGCATGCAGTCTTAGATTTTCCATGCAGTTATTAATATATTTTTTGCCCTTTCAAAACTCATGTCATGTTCGAATTTTCTTCTTTACGTTATATAAAAAACTCTTACTGTTGTCTGGGTTAATTTTTAGTAGTTTTACAGGAAAGTTACAAGATCCGTTCAAAAATATTCTTTTTTTGGTTTGAATTAGTTACTCGCGACTGTGTACAATAGGTGCGCACTCGTGCGGACATGTAGTCACTACACTAATTCAAACAAAACAAAAAAAAAAATATTTTTGAACGGATCTTGTAACTTTCCTGTAAAACTACTAAAAATTAACCCAGACAACAGTAAGAGTTTTTTATATAACGTAAAGAAGAAAATTCGAATATGACATGAGTTTTGTAAGGGCAAAAAATATATTAATAACTGCATGGAAAATCTAAGACTGCATGCAAAAATTCATGTCCATACAACAAACAGTTTTGGAGAAAATTGACACTTTCTGTGGTCACGAATTTCCGAACGGACTATAGCTGAATATTGTCCTGAACAAACTCACCTCAAGTTTTCCTGACATGTGCCACCCGTTCAAATTATTTCCATGTGTTCTTCATCTTATGACTGTCTCTAGTTTTCTTCTCCATGTATTTTGTGGTCTCTCTCTATTTTTCTTACACTGGAGATCCCATTTTAAGGACTACCTTGTAGCGCTATCAACTAGTTTTCTTCTTGTGTGTTCTATCCAATGCCAGCGACTTGTCATCATGTATTGTTCCACTGGGTATTGTTTGGTTCTTTACATCAGCTCCACACTGGACGTTTTGTCAAACCATTTCAATCTGTCTGTTATACGCAAGTACTCATTTATGACAGGACCCATTTATGAAATGACCCATTTATGACAGGACCCATTTATGAAAGGACCCATTTATGAAATGACCCATTTATGAAATGACCCATTTATGAAAGGACCCATTTATGAAAGGCTGTAGCGTATTGGTTGATATTTTTTCCTCAACATTTCAGAGCCACACAATAGGACTCACTTGACATTTGAGTTGAAGATTCTTATCTCTATGTTGGACTTGATTTTCATTTAAAATAAAAATAATATTTCCATATAGTTTAATTACCAATGCAATGAAAGCTTTACTTGTCTTTTGTATTCTTATTTTGATATCATTGTCTTCTTCTTCTTCGTTCGTCCTGAAAAGGACGTTGGTTGCGTTGTGTCTGTTTACGCCGGAGCTGCGATATCTGCGCCTTTCGGCCGACACATCCGACTTCAGCACGGCATTTTTGGGTCCGGGTTTGCCTTCCCTCTTCGATCCCTACTCTCTCAGCCAGACTGCAGTGATGCAGATTGTTTCCAGGACCACCACGTGGAGGTGGAGTAGGGTCTTGGTCAACTCTGGTTCGCTGACCCTGACGCAAGCAGTCAAGCTATGGGTCGCTGACTGCATTCTCTATTGCTGCATCTTTGGGTCCCTATATATCACTGTCTGAGACTCCAACATTGCCTTCTGCTGCCAACATACATATATGATTCTACATCTTGTAGGGACATTTATTCAGGTGCAATATTCTTATCGTTTCCTGTATTTATTCTCAATATCTTCGTCTTTTCCCCGTGTATTTTCAGACCAACTGCCCGTGACCTCTCATAAAGAATTTTCAATTTGACTTGCATCTGATTTTGGTTATGGGGCAGAAGATCAAGGTCTCTTCTGCTTGTTGTGCGAGATTCTCTTCTTCCAATCTGAGGTGGCGCCGTAGGGAGCATCACCACTTGGTGCGATCGGCAGCTTCATCCTCCCAGGTTGCTGGATTTATGCCCAGGACCTTCATCTTGCCATTTCCCGTGTTGTGTAGACAACATATGGTGAAGCTGTTGTATTGTTCTCTCTAGGGCGCTAGCTTGGGCACAGTTAAATGGAGATCAAGCTGTTGTATTGTTCTCTCCAGGGCGCTAGCTTGGGCACAGTTATATGGAGATCAAGCTGTTGTATTGTTCTCTCTAGGGCGCTAGCTTGGGCACAGTTATATGGAGATCAAGCTGTTGTATTGTTCTCTCCAGGGCGCTAGCTTAGGCACAATTATATGGAGATCAAGCTGTTGTATTGTTCTCTCTAGGGCGCTAGCGTGGGCACAGTTAAATGGAGACCAAGCTGTTGTATTGTTCTCTCCAGGGCGCTAGCTTGGGCACAGTTATATGGAGATCAAGCTGTTGTATTGTTCTCTCTAGGGCGCTAGCTTGGGCACAGTTATATGGAGATCGAGCTGTTGTATTGTTCTCTCCAGGGCACTAGCTTGGGCACAGTTATATGGAGATCAAGCTGTTGTATTGTTCTCTCCAGGGCGCTAGCTTGGGCACAGTTATATGGAGATCAAGCTGTTGTATTGTTCTCTCCAGGGCGCTAGCTTGGGCACAGTTATATGGAGATCAAGCTGTTGTATTGTTCTCTCCAGAGCGCTAGCTTGGGCACAGTTATATGGAGATCAAGCTGTTGTATTGTTCTCTCCAGGGCGCTAGCTTGGGCACAGTTATATGGAGATCAAGCTGTTGTATTGTTCTCTCCAGAGCGCTAGCTTGGGCACAGTTATATGGAGATCAAGCTGTTGTATTGTTCTCTCCAGGGCGCTAGCTTGGGCACAGTTATATGGAGATCAAGCTGTTGTATTGTTCTCTCCAGGGCGCTAGCTTGGGCACAGTTATATGGAGATCAAGCTGTTGTATTGTTCTCTCCAGGGCGCTAGCTTGGGCACAGTTATATGGAGATCAAGCTGTTTCCCATGCAGCATACACAGGAGTATAGTGCTTCAACAAATTTAAGTCACGTGTTCCTGTCCCGCGCCATTAGTTCAAGATCTTTCCATGTCCTCTTCAATCCGCCCTCCTCACGTCTGCTTCCAGCTCTCTTCTCCGTGTATTCGCTGAGTTTTATTTTCTTTATTTGACCTGTCCATGTTGTTTGTTGACGTTTTTATGGTTTAAACCTGTCTACGGGATGGGGGTAAAAGGCCCTATGTCCAACCATCCTTAGTCGCCCTTTACGACAATTTGTATAATAGGTTACAGTTTTACTATTTTTTGCTCCTTTTTCGGGCCACGGTAATAACATACAACGGCCGTATCAATTTCGGTAAAAACTTGAAAGATTAAAATGTACCAAGAAATGAAGCTACGTGCAAAAATTTTAGCACGCTACAATGAGTGGAATATATACATTTGAACGTCAAATACGCGAAAGGCAACAAATATACAACGTTATTTTCATCTTAAAGAAAAGAGGTTACAAAGACAAACAAAAAAAAACTTTTTATCATACAATACACCCCTATTATAACCAAAAGAGTGAACAGGGTATTAAAGCTTCATGATTGGTGGAAACGAAAAAAAAAAGAAGAAGAAGGTTAAAAAAAAAGTGAAAAGTTTCAACCGTAAGCTACAGGTTTAAAGTATTCGTTTGAACTATAACCTGCACTGACATAATTGAACCTGTTCACTCGAGTCAAACCAAGGTAATTACAAAATTAAGGCGTTACTGCCGATATTACCACTATCATATCAAGGAATTTTATCATGTAAAAACGGAGATAAAGCAATGCAGAACCTGAAAACATGGATATTAGGGGGGGACAACTAAACAAGATTGTACTTAATATGGGAGGTAACTTTACAGATATTAAACAGACAAAACAAAACAAATTTACTATGGAAATGCTATATTGATCGATAAATGTTTAACTCAGTAATTTGACGAATACGTTATCTAATTGAACTGGTTAAAACATAAACCAAATTTTTTCTTACAAATATCTATTATTAACTCAATATTTTTTTCTTTCAAAAATACTTCAACATAACGCAGTTTTCATTGGCATAATTTTAAGTTGCAGTTGCTATTAATATATTTAATCAATCACAAAACAATGGATACTAGCTCGGGCGTTGTAACTAATTCTCTAGACCTTAAGTCCGGGATCACACACAATTCACACATTCTACTAAATAAAGTCAATAGACCTCACTTTGAGCCCCAACAGGGGTAATTTTATATTTGATTTGAGGAACATTTTGTTAATGTAACTACAGTAAGTATGTTACTGTTAAAATATCTCATTTTCAAGAGTTTATATATTGGGGCGTTAATAAAATCATTTTTATATAATTCTGAATTTTTGGTAATAAAAAATAAAATAACAATTAAGAAATAAATAAAAATTGGTAGCACACAGCTTATTTGTGCTAAAGTTGCACTAAAAGATTGTGTAAGCATCGTCTATCCCGTGTATTTGAGTCATAAAATAATCTGGGTATTTCAGGTTTTTTTACAGAAGAAATCTGGGTTTATCTCTAGAACTTGAGTGGCAACCTTGGTGGTCAGTATGTGTTGCACCACGCGTTTATCTCCCGTGTGAGAGCACACTCCGCTGAGTAGCCGCGAGGACTGTCACGAAGAGAAAAACGGGAGTATCTTGAAAAGTATTATCTTGAAGCAGTAACAGGGGTGATGAGAAAGGATTTTTTTCCTCCAGTTTTTTCCCCCCATATATTTACATTAATGATACACATATGTATTTCCATATACAACCATGCATAGGCCTAAACATATTGATCTTTGCTTCGTAAATTTAATGGATACATCTTCGTATAGAAAAAAAAAAAGCACGCACGCTCGCATGCATACCCACACACATAAAGGGTATTTCCATTCCTAAGATGGAAGACGATCCGGATAAAGACATCTTGGATATCATATAGGCGGAAAGGGGCGGGAGGCACTTTGAAAGGCCCAGGTCAGGGAGAGTGACCAGTCTGCCTTGTTCTCAGTGGTGTTCAGATTTCAGAGACGTAATAGTTGAGCAGTGGCCTTACAGGAGGCTAGGAGGCATTGGCGCGGAGAAAAATGATAGTGGTACACACTGGGCATGCCGAATCTAGGCCACTACCTTAAGAAATTGGGAGGAGAGAGGGAAAAAAAGGGGGGGGGGTATGGAAAGCTGAAAGCGGACTAGCAAAATTTTAGAATAGACAGAGAATGAGATAGTTAGGGAGAGGAACGGGGAGACACTGAAGAAAGGGTCGTTTTAAGAATCAAGGCTGTCTTATTAAGGATAAATCAGCATTCCAGGGGCCATTGATAACATTTTCTGGCTAACGATGTGCAGAAATAAACCAGCATTGAAAATACGATAATTAAATTTGACAAAATTCCGAAAACTCCAAATCTGATATCTAAATTCTGATAATATAATAAAAATCTTTGTTTATGTGCTATTTGCTGAATCTGGTATTGCATTTAACATGATTGCTTTGTAGCTATCTGATTTTTGTTTTGTTTGTAAATCGATGATTTTCTGCAGTAGTTTCTTTGTGGGTGTGATTGTCTTCTTCTTCTTCTTCCGTCCTTAGCCACCGACCGTCAAAGCAGTCAGTGGCCATTACGCCTAGTGGCGTCTTAGGGCAACAGCAGATAGGTTTTCTTTGCCATTGTTTCCCATCACGCCTAGTGGCGTCTTTAGGGCAACGGCAAATCAACCCATTTGCTGTTGTTTCCGTAATCGAAGTGACTGGCAAACGGGTGATCAGCCCGTTGTGGGGTGTGATTGTACTGCATTAAAAAAAAAAAAAAAAGATATTCCGTTTCTGGGGATGCTTTTCCTACATAGCTGACATTTTGATATTTGGTTGGATCTCTGGGCTTTTCGTTCTGTTGTGGGTGTCATGTTGTATATTAGTCTAAAAGTGACCCCTCTTGCTTTAGCAGTGATTTGTGGGTTGTGCAAGTTAGCGAAGGTCTCTGTGTAATTTGTTATAGCATATTTCTGTCCTCTTTTAATTCTTAGGCGTAATGGTGGTGCTTAGAGTTTAACTAAATGTTTATATATTGCATTTGTTTTCTGGTGTATTAAGTTTTCATGTCCCTGAATGGCTTATCTTTGGAACACAGACTTACCTTTCTTTTTATTCGAGTGTGTGCGGGCGTACGACCTTTATTACTGCACCTTTCTGAATGTATGTCACACTAAGAAGTTTTGATCTTTAGAATTCTGTTTACTTTATTTATTCCCTTACTTTATTTAAAATGTTTAACCCTTAATATTTACTTTTTAAGTGTGCAAATGAAAGTGTGATTTTTCTGTGTATCAGGGATGTTATAACATTTTTGGTTTCCTTCCCACATTTTTTGGGGAATACATATGTACTACATGGATGTCAGCAAATGTTAGATTTGAACACCTATAAACCAACATTAACCTTTTTTCATCTTTGGAATTTAGTTTACTTTATTTATTCCATTTTATTCTAACCTTTTTTCATCTTTAGAATTTAGTTTACTTTATTTATTCCATTTTATTCTCTTTATTTAACCCTTTATATCTACTTTTTAAGTGTACAAATGAAAGTGTGAGTACGCAGGAGTGTTTATATGTAATTTAAAATGTACTTTCCATATATTCCATTTTGTAAAATGTACATGGATTTGTAAATCGAGAAGAAATGCAAATAAAAGTAAAAAATTGGAAAATAAAAAGTAGACTATAACTGGGTCTTTCATAGATTCCCCTTCCCCCCGGACGTCCTATTGTATCTCCAAGCCGTCCTTTGTTCTGAAGGTCGAACACTTCCTGCAGTATTGCCCAACCTACAGTAATGAACGGAGTAGCATATGGCAACAACCCACTTCTGTCAACGAAAAACTGTTTGGAGATGTCGGGAACCTTGAGTTGACTACTGCCTTTATTAGAGTCATAAATGTAGAAGTCTGAAGGCGAACGAGGAAGCAGAAGAAGAAGAATCTGCAATGTATTTCATTAATTTTTAATTTATATTTTAATTTTACAGAATTATAGTTAGAAGTGACTTAACTTGTGTATGTATGTGTAAAAAATTACTAGTGAATGCACGCGTGTCTTTATATACCATGTATTTTTATCCCATTCTAAGTTGTAAAATTAAAATGCACATGTTTTGAAAATTGAAATAAAAAGCAAATAAAGGTAAAAAAAAAAATGTTAGAAGAAGCGCCCCATGTTAGAAGAAGCGCAAAAGAAGAAAAAAAACCTACCTTCTCCGACGTGGTCGAAGCGACATCTACCAGAGTTTCACGTTTGACAGCAATATACTAAAATGGTTCGTACCAAGCCACAAACCAGAAAGATGAAAATCTATAGAAGCCCGACAACACCTGACAGCAAACATCAGCCTTCAAAGACAGACGGCCTGAGAGCAAGACTGCCCCAAGAACTCGCGCCGGGACCTGTCCTTCTCAGAAGCCGAACAATGCAACTCTTGACATGACGACGGAGTTAGCTGTGACGGGTGGCGGCCCAACTGAGAATCTGAGTGACCCGACTCCTGGCGGGGCAGAGGAATGGGCAGATGCAAACGTCCGTGGCCTAGAGGATGGAGACCCTGAACTTGAAGACATTTTGAGATCGTTACAACAGATGCATTATATCAGAGCTGTGTGCTTTCTGTGCTTCTCTATGGTGCGGAATGCTGGAGAGTTACACAGAAGGAAATGTCGAAATTGTCCTCTTTTCACACAACATGCCTTAGAAAAATTCACCGAATCTTTTGGCCGAATACCATCACCAACCAAGATCTGCTTACTCGGAGCAAGCAAGAGGACATGCACACCATCATAGCTGGCAGACGCTGGAGCTGGGTTGGCCATGTCCTCAGAAGAGACCCCGATGCCATCACAAGAACGGCTATTTTTTGGACACCTGAAGGAAAACGAAAGAGAGGCCGATCAAAAACAACCTGGCGGAGGACTGTGGAGGCTGAGATGCAAAGAATGAACCAGAGTTGGGGCACTGTACGAAGGACGGCCGTCGACCGAGCAAAGTGGAATCAATTTGTTGCTGCCCTACAAGACGCCACTAGGCGTGATGGCCACTGACTGCTTTGACAGATGCAGTAAAGAAGAGAGAAAAGAAGAGAGGAGCTTATAGCCATGTGGCCACCCCCATACGTACCCGAATCGGCAGCAGAAACCATGTCTACCTCAGAGAAGCTGCACCAAACCCCGATGACAGTCCAGAATATAGAAAAAAGTCAGAAGACTACAACACTTACGACCCAGAAAACATCCCCGAAGCCACCACCACACGATGCCGAGTCGACAGCTGTGGCTACTCCAGGGAAGCTGCTCCAAACTCCAATGACGGCAAAATCACCACCAAAGCAAGACGTCGTAGTAGAGGCTCCATTGTGTAGTGATCAGGCAACAACTACAGAACGTGATCAGAAGCAGTCAACAAACCAAAACGTGAGACCGTTCCACATACCACATGCTCTAACGCAGACGGAAATCAGAGCGTGTCACCTGCGCAAGCCAAGCAATGCCGGTTCTGACAAGGCACTACAGAAGAGGGTTGTTAAGATCACCCAGGTGTCTGCAGGTAAGGCCTCGCTCAGGGCCCTACCCGACGATAAAGTGATCGGTTTCTTCGAAGCGATAACAGGCAGTAGGGGCATCGTTAAAGTAGGGAGACACGAAAAGGGAGTCGTGCTCTCTCTCAACAACACTGATAAAACAACTTCGCTGATGACAGAACTGGAGTCCGGACCGAAATAATTCATGCTGCCCCACCAGATAAAAGTAGTGATGGAGACCGGCAAGACAACAAAGAAGTTGGTGATAAGAGGGCTCGATACCAGATCTGATCAAACGAAGTCAGACACAACGCAACCAACGTCCTTTTCAGGATGAACGAGGAAGAAGAAGAAAAGGAAGTCCAAAGTTGCCTACAAACTGAAAACACAAATGCCCAAGTCATACAAGTCGAAAAGTTAAAGACATGGAATAAAAAAGATACCAATCAGGTGGTAGTAACTATTGAAGGAGCGACAAGACCTGAAAGACTGACACACACATATACATAAAAAAGAACAGAAGCCTATATCCCTCCGGTGATGCAGTGCTCCAACTGCCAGCAATTTTTTCACACCAAAAAACATGCAGGAGTGATATATACAGTCTGCCGGTATTGTGCGGGACGCCACCAATATGGCGACTGACCCTGGGCGAAGGAGGACCACAATTAACACAAACCGTACCTGTACAAATACCTTGTAGCGGTATGGCAGCTTGCGTACCCTGACAATCCCCAGAGCTATGCCAGTGGGAGTTTTACTCCTGGTAGGTTCAACCAAGCTGGACTGGTCTGTGTGGGTAGGGGTCAGACAAAAGCTGGTACCCTGGTCCTCCAGGTTGGGGGTTTTAGCATAGGGCTGACACCCCTGTCTATGTAAAAAAAATAATGAAGTTACGGAAACAACATCAAATGAACAAACTTTGCTGCGGGATGGACATTCGGAGTCTGTGGCTCGTATGGCTGTCAGTGGTGAAAGCCGAAAGGAAGCCACTGACATGAAAACGGATGTCCTGACCGCAAAACAGGATACAAGAATAGGATTTTGGAATGTCAGGACAATGTACGAGACAGGTAAACTAAGACAGGTCACGGCAGAAATGAGAAACTATAGGTTACACATCCTGGGGATAAGCGAGAGCAGATGGACAGGGGCAGGAAAAGTTAAAACAGCAACAGGAGAAACAGTACTTTACTCTGGAAGAGAGGATGGACAGCACAGTGAAGGCGTAGCCATTATTCTACAGAAAGGAATAGAAAGGACATTACTGGAATGGAAACCCATCAACAACAGACTGATACGATTGAGACTGAGAGGGAGATTCACCAACACTACAATAATACAATGCTACGCACCAACGAATGATAGTGATGAGGAGGTCAAGGATGAATTCTATCAACAACTGCAGAAAGAAATGGAGGACACACCTAGATATGATCTTGTTATAGTAATGGGAGACCTCAATGCAAAAGTTGGTACACACAATACATATAATGAAAGAACAATGGGGAAATGCGGCAGCGGAATAGCAAACGAAAATGGGGATAAGCTAATAAGTTTCTGTAGCATTAACAACCTGGTCATTGGAGGAACACTTTTCCCACATAAGGAAATTCACAAGTTAACATGGGAATCACCAAATGGTCGGGACAGAAACCAGATAGACCACATCATGGTTAACGGTAGATGGAGACATGCATTACAAGATATGAAGGTAAGAAGAGGTGCAGATGTGGGAAGCGATCACCATTTAGTAGTAGCAAAACTGAAAGTGAAACTAAGAAGGGCTGGACCAACTGTAACTACACAGAAAAGGTTTGACATCAGCAAATTGAAGGACCCCCTTACCAGAAAAGCTTTTGCGGCCGACATTAAGAAACGATATCAATTTGCCAAAAACCAGGAAAAGACATTGATTGATGATATAGACCAGAATTTCAACACCATTTCAACAATATATAAGGAAAGTAGCAAATCATGCTTAGGATTCCAGGAAAGGAAGAAGCAAGACTGGATAACACCAGAAACACTAAACACCATAAAGATGAGAAAGGAAATGAAAAGAAAGAAAACAGAAGTGAAGTCCCCCAGGTTAAAGCAACTATATAGCGAACAGTACAGTCAACTGGACAGGGAACTTAAACGCCAAACCCGAGCCAACAAAAGGAATTTCCTAGACGATCTTGCAAAACAGGCAGAAGAGGCAGCACTGAGAAATGAACAAAGCACAGTATACAAAATAACTAAATTCATCAGCGGAAAACAAGGTGCAAACAATATTACATTAGTAAGAGATAAGCAAGGAAATCTCATCAAGACAGCAGAGGGACAGGAAACAAGATGGGCAGAGCACTTCAGAGAAACTCTGAACAAGGAAATACCAGAGACACAATTGAATGTTCCTGAGGCTGAAAACGATCTAGATGTAAATACAGACATTCCACGAAAAGAAGAAATCATCACAGCAATCAAAGGGTTAAAGAACGGTAAAGCTCCGGGCCATGATAACTTAAATGCAGAGCTATTTAAGACAGACCCTGAGCTAGCAGCAGAACTATTAGAACCACTATTTGCACAAGTGTGGAAAACGGGGACAACACCATCAGAGTGGAACAAAGGAATAATTGTCAAATCGCCCAAGAAGGGAGATCTTTCAGACTGCAATAATTGGAGAGGAATCACTCTTCTCTCAGTTCCCAGCAAAATACTACGCAGGATAATTATACAGAGAATTTCAAAGGCAGTAGACTACAAACTGAGGAAAGAACAAGCAGGATTTAGAAAGAACAGAAGATGTGTAGACCATATATTCACTCTCAGGAACATTATAGAGCAGTGCTCAGAATGGCAAAGACAGCTTTACATAAATTTTGTTGATTTTGAAAAGGCTTTTGACAGCATACATAGGGACAGTTTATGGAAAATACTGAGGGCTTATGGAATTCCAAGCTGCATAGTGTCAATCATAAAAAGCCTCTATGCCAACTTTACGTGTAGTGTTGGGCAGAGCAACCTAACCTTCGAGGTGAAGACAGGAGTACGACAGGGATGCCCCTTATCAACCACTCTATTTTTAACAGTCATAGACTGGGTGATGCGCCAGACAACAGAGGGCAGTCCAAGAGGAATAAGATGGACTACATTTTCAACATTGGAAGATCTGGAATATGCAGATGACATTGCACTGCTGGCACATTCACATCAACACATCCAGGAAAAAACGGATAGACTTAATAAATTTAGCCAACAGGTGGGCTTGAACATCAATTTAAAGAAGTCTGAGGTCATGACGCTCAATGTGAGCAACCCTGAGCCCATATCAGTAAGGAATCAGCAACTGGTACAGACAGATACCTTCACATACCTAGGAAGCATAGTAACACCAGACGGTGGGGCAGGCAAAGACATCAACATCAGAATGAATAAGGCAAGAACAGCCTTCTTTAGCCTAAATAACATCTGGAAGTCCTCCCAATACAGCACAAGCACAAAATTAAGATTATACCAGAGTTGCGTGCTTTCTGTGCTTCTCTATGGTGCGGAATGCTGGAGAGTCACAGAGAAGGAAATGTCAAAATTGTCCTCTTTTTACACAACATGCCTAAGAAAAATTCACCGAATCTTTTGGCCGAATACCATCACCAACCAAGATCTGCTTACTCGTAGCAAGCAAGAGGACATGCATACCATCATAGCTGGCAGACGCTGGAGCTGGGTTGGTCATGTCCTCAGAAGAGACCCCGATGCCATCACAAGAGCAGCTATGCTTTTGACCCCTGAAGGAAAGCGAAAGAGAGGCCGACCAAAAACAACTTGGCGGAGGACTGTGGAGGCTGAGATGCAAAGAATGAACCAGAGTTGGGGCACTGTACGAAGGATGGCCACCGACCGTGCAAAGTGGAATCAATTTGTTGTTGCCCTACAAGACGCCACTAGGCGTGATGGCCACTGACTGCTTTGACGGTCGGTGGTTAAGGATCGAAGAAGAAGAAGAAGTACCTGTGCAAACTGTCTCGGACACCATGGGGCAAGGTACCGAGGCTGCCTAGTGTTCCAGGAAACCATGGGGCAAGGTACCGAGGCTGCCCTGTGTTCCAGGAAACCATGGGGAAGGGTACCGAAGCTGCCCTGTGACACCATGGGGCAAGGTACCGAGGCTGCCCTGTGTTCTAGGACACCATGGGGCAAGGTACCGAGGCTGCCCTGTGTTCCAGGAAACCATGGGGCAAGGTACCGAGGCTGCCTAGTGTTCCAGGAAACCATGGGGCAAGGTACCGAGGCTGCCTAGTGTTCCAGGAAACCATGGGGCAAGGTACCGAGGCTGCCTAGTGTTCCAGGAAACCATGGGGCAAGGTACCGAGGCTGCCTAGTGTTCCAGAAAACCATGGGGCAAGGTACCGAGGCTGCCTAGTGTTCCAGGAAACCATGGGGCAAGGTACCAAGGCTGCCTAGTGGTCCAGGAATCCATGGGGCAAGGTACCGAGGCTGCCTAGTGTTCCAGAAAACCACGGGGCAAGGTACCGAGGCTGCCTAGTGTTCCAGGAAACCATGGGGCAAGGTACCGATGCTGCCTAGTGTTCCAGGAAACCATGGGGCAAGGTACCGAGGCTGCCTAGTGTTCCAGAAAACCATGGGGCAAGGTACCGAGGCTGCCTAGTGTTCCAGGAAACCATGGGGCGAGGTATCGAGGCTGCCTAGTGTTCCGGAAAACCATGGGGCAAGGTACCGAGGCTGCCTAGTGTTCCAGGAAACCATGGGGCAAGGTACCGAGGCTGCCCTGTGTTCCAGGAAACTAAGAGCATACTGAAGAAAGCGGTATCCAAAAACATCCCCTTCAGAGAGGCAAAACACAGAGTGGCTGCGGATGTCGCGAATAGACAGCGCACAACAGATAGAAGACAGCTGCATCAGCTGACCACGGAAGTCAAAGAAATAAAACTAAAACTCCAGGTCGAGAGCAGAAGCAGGCAGACTCCCGAAGATCAAGCCGATAGTGGTGAAGAACGTTAGAAATATGATGAAAGACATTAAAATAATTCAGCAGCAGGTAGAAGCAGATGTCATGAAGCTGACAGAGCTGAAAGAGGAAATCGAAGAACTACTCAAAAGAATAGAAGCAGAAAGAATGACCATTGAGTAAACTACATCTAACAACACACGAGAAACTAAAATGAACGAACAATCAAACGAAGAAGTCATCGATGAAATGCTAGAAAAGCTACTCCCCACAATAATTTTTAAAAAAAGCGATATATCAGGTACAAGGTAAACGACTTGGGGAAAGATTCAGCCAGCATCTTAATGACATCTCTCAGCAAAAATCCACACCAGTTGCCATACACTTTAATGGTCCTGACCACCATGGTCCCATCGACATCCAGGTCACGGCGATCAGATCCTGCTCCTCTGACACTGCTAGACGAGAACAGCTTGAGAACCGTCTTATCCATCGCATGGGGTGCCTAAAACCAACTGGTCTTAATACCCTACACACCTTTGTCTGAGGTCACCCTTTCCACTCTTGTTCTATATTGACCCTTTCCACTCTTATTCAGTTTTTCTATTTCCCCGTCACCCTCTAATAATTAATATATATATATATATATATCTTCTTTTTAAAAATATTTTTTTATCTCCAACTCATTCTGTCCTCTTCTATCTCCAGTCCTCATTAATATTACGTTTGGGTAGTTTATTGCGCAGTTTCGTTTTTTAGTTTCTTAGTATGTACTGTTTACATCTGGAAGTGGCAGTCATTTCCTTTTCCGGGTACGCACTTCTGTTCGGCGGCAAGCGTGTTAGGACTCGGCTGTCTTTAGGGAAGTACCTAGGTTTTATTTTTATATTTATTTAGATTCTTATGTGTCCTATCTAGCCTTCGCTTTCTCTCCTTTCCCTGACGAAGGCCTTGTGGCCGCAACGTTGGCTATTTTCTTTGTATTTTGTCCTCGTAAGACGAATCACATGTTTTCGATTTTTAAAAATACTCATCCATTATATCAGGTACAGGAGAAAAGGAAGACACAAGCAACAGAAACGAGGAGGTTAAAAACACACAAAACCACACAAGCCAGCTAGTTGTCCATTTTAGGACTAGCCCTCCACAGGGCTGCCAACGAACGAGCGAGACTGGAGGCGAAATTCACTATTGAACACCCCAAGATACCACGAACAGACAACAACGAGAGGAATCAAGACAGTCAGCTAGTGGTCCTTCTTAGGACCAGTCCTTTTCAGGACTAGCAACCGGCTAGCAACGAATAACTTAACGCACAATATACCCCAATTATAACCGCTTTGGTTGAACAGGGTATAATAGCAATATAGTCGACGAAAAAGAAGAAGAATGGAACAATGTTACAAACAGATACAAAAACGGACAAAACAAGTATAACTGCATCTTAAATTCTGTCAATAAATCTAAGTGTATATTTAAAAATAAAATTAAAATTAAAACCCTTTACGGACCACGAAGCTGCAACACTTGCCACACATTTCGTTCTGTATCATCTCTATTATCTCTGCTCATGAAGTCTAACTTAACAAGTTAGAGGTACGACACGAGAAAGTATCTTCCCAACCCCGGGTATTATGCATTTAACGAAATTTTTTTTTTTTTTTTAAACGTATATTATCAAAGAAAATATTTATTTATACATTTATTGTCAGTAAGCCAATTCTATGTTCTTTAACGCCCCATGTTGTTACCCGGGGCTGTCCGATAAGACAAAGAATGAACTGGCCTACCGCCCAATAATGCATGTCATGATATGAGGTTGTACATGCGGATGGCAACCTCAACATGTACAAAAATTACTACAGAATGCACCACTGCAAGATCATGTAAATGCTTGATGAAGGCTTTCTGTGAAAGGGCCAGCTACAGGGGTAGCCCCCCTCCTGCTCCATAAGGAGCAGCAGGGAAGACAAAGATGATGTTATTTAACATGACTGCAGTCTGGCTGAGAGAGCAGGGATCGAAGAGGGAAGGCTAACATGGTTCCAAAACATGTCATGCTTAAACAGGATGTGTCGGGCCGAAAGGCGTAAATATCGCAGCTTTGCTGTAAACACGATACAACGTCTTCTTTTTTGATCCTTAGCCACCGACCGTCAAAGCAGTCAGTGGCCATCACGCCTAGTGGCGTCTTGTAGGGCAACAAATTGATTCCACTTTGCTCGGTCGGTGGCCATCCTTCGTACAGTGCCCCAACTCTGGTTCATTCTTAGCATCTCAGCCTCCACAGTCCTCCGCCAAGTTGTTTTTGGTTGCCCTCTCTTTCGTTTTCCTTCAGGGGTCCATAGCATAGCTGTTCTTGTGATGGCATCGGGGTCTCTTCTGAGGACATGGCCAACCCAACTCCGGCTCTGCCAGCTATGATGGTGTACATGTCCTCTTGCTTGTTCCGAGTAAGCAGATCTTGGTTGGTGATGGTATTCGGCCAAAAGATTCCGCGACACAACGTTACAAACTTCATTTTCAGGAGAAGAAGAAGAATTTAACAGTTACTATAGTGCATTACTTAAAACTGTATAATCGTGTTATTTCTATATACAGATTATAATCCATTTATGTGAAACGTTAATAAAAGGCATTGTTAATATGAGAGCGGAATTATTCACACGAACAAACCGTAAACAAGGGACTTAAAACGAATTGATAGTGACGATATAAAAACAGTATTATCAGCAATGTCATTGGCTGAGAGAGACAACATAAACAAATACAAGGGGAAACAATGATTAAAATCGTGATCTGCGACTGCCGCCTTTCGACATGGCAAGGTCAAGGTAGCTGATGATATTGGATTATTTAAAAAAAAAATAAACAAAAAAAAAAGAAGACGAAAGAAAGGCAGACAGCAAGAAAGAAAGACAAGAAAGAAAGAAAGAAAGGAAGGAAGAAAATAAAGAAAGAAGCAAAGACAGAAAGAAAGGAAAACAGACAGAAAGAAAAAAAAGAAAGAAAGTAAGCAAGGGGAAACGAAATACGGACAGAGAGACAGTAAGAAGGAAAACAGAAAGAAAGAAATAAAGACAGAAAGAAAGGAAGAAAAGAGAGAGTAATTTCGTGTTGAAAATGCGTTTTCTGTCCTTTTTGTTTTGTATTTTCTTGTCTTGTGTCCAATGTAGTGAATTTCTAAATACAATATCTAAATTAATATATAACAATATCGGGCATAAAGGAAAAGATAAGAAAGTATAAAAATTTTTTTTTGCTAGAACTGTTGGTATCGCCTACGCCTTCAGATTATTTGCTAACGCATAAGACGAACAAAACGGTACCCAAATTTTCAAATTCGTCCTTGACATAATCACTTTTCCTAGTTCTAAGAAAATTGTGCCTAAAAATGCATTGTGAAACGAGGAGGGGCAAGGCTCGATAACACGCAAAGCACGTCTCAATCGGTTCTAAGTCTACAACCAACTTGCACGCTTTGCCTTAGGGGTTTCCCCAAAATACGATGAAAAAGTTAGAAAATGTAGACGACACGTGTCACTAAAACGACTTTAGCTCTTATTAGGAATGAAGAAATTCTATCGTAAGTACAGAAGACATCCCCTGGTATGGAAGTGAACGGTGGTAACAGCAAATATACGACTATCATAGAAAAATACATATTTTGAACAAAGCCACTTAGCCCCATTAAACTTATATATTCGGGTACCTTAGGACTTGCTGACAAAGAATATGTTATGTGTTTTGCAAATAGTTCATTAATTAACAAATTATAGCCAAAATACTATAGTGGAGTTGACTGACAGCACAAGATCATATCTGCTTAATTTTTTTATGGCATGTTTGGAAAACACTGCTTTGGGGGTGTAGTGAAATTGACAGAGATACAACGGTAAAATATCTCCAAAGATAACATTTAAGGATAAAAACATAATGCGTAGGCTGCGAATAGTACATGATCGCCTAGACCGCGGGTCATCATCCTCCATAATAATTGACTTGCTAGACAGGAGGGGAACGGCGGATCAAAAAGGAAAAAAATATGACTGGAAAGATTGCGTGAGACTAGAAAGGCTAAGGAGACGCAATTGGGGGGGAAACGGAGAAAAGTCACGTTTCCCAAGTTGACATAAAAAGTAAGCAACTCGACAGAAGGGACCATAGATATGTTACGCCACAGTCATTTATTGGACGCTTTTGCGCGATACCAAGCCCTTGATTTGAATTCAGCGGCTAAACGCCGATGTTAGGAATATTACAAAAATTAAAAAGTATTTTTTTCTTAATATTAATGTTAGGAATATAAAAATTAGCTGGCCGGATGGCCTATTCTGAGCAGTGAACTAATATGTTCTTAATTTTACAAACGGATAGATAATATTGAAGATAATGACAAAAGACAGTGTTGTTCACATCATCGACAGACTGTATTGAATCTAAAAGTGTCGCTAATTGCACAAAAAAACACGACTTTGGGACGCAGGTGTTCAAATTTACTTAGTATGGAGGAGAGGGTTTTTGGGTGGTAGCTGTGTCTAAATATAACTTTTAACGACAAAATTTTGGAGGGGAGAGAAAGGTTGGTTCAAAAATCAAGTACATTTTGTAGAAACACAAGTAGAGACGGACAGACTAACAGATAACCATCCATACTTGACTGAAGCATGACTGAAATGACTTTATGGTAGGAAATTTGAATTTAAAATAAACCTAGGCAGTGATTGGCCACAGACAATCATATCATTAGCGCTCAGACGCGAAAGTGGGGCCATTCTTCAATAGTTGTTCAGTGATAGACACAGATTTTAAAGTGTGGTGATTTCCATATGAAAGAAAGTGTAATAAATTTAGGGACGCCATACTATAGCCAGCAGCTCAGCTGAGTTTTGCTAGCAATTCTGTGTTATTTATTCATAATCTGGTAAGATTGAAATTATTTCCTTATATATGTTGAATATTGTTTCATGTTCGAGTGATTTGATACTGCCATATCGAAATCTAGCCTTACAAACAAGTAGGGATTTGCTCTAGACCCCCCGCCCTAGTCAGGGTCTAGGGACCAACAATGTACATAAACTCCAGCAAGGATTATGCAAGACAGATCAAGTGTTGAGAATAATGAAACATATTACCTATCCTCTTTTAGGGCAGACAACTAATAAATATTTTTCATAACCTATAGTCTGGGAGGATCTATCTGATGTAAAACCACCATGGTAAATGTGCTGTTTGGTCAGAGAGATCTGACCTGTCTGTATGATGTGGTTGTTGTGTCAGTGTTGTGTCCAGACGTGGGTAGAGAATAGATTTTGACACATGGCCCATACTTTGATTGCAGAGCTGCGAGTTTCTGTTGTCAACAAAGCAGTGACTATTCAGTTGGTGACTTTACTCGAGTGTATCTGTGCAGTACTTGTGACAGAGACCACCATTATTGCCCGCCAGCACGGAGAGGTGGGACCATCAGTTTTCAGCACCAGAGCTACAACGACAAGATGAGTGAGCCTCTGGTCTGCTGGACTTTCACCAAAGCCCTTTAGTTACTAATACCCCCATAAAATTCCCACCATTTTCTGGACACTGTGTAGTCAATATAGACAGGTGTGATGAGGCCACCCCAACAGCACAAATATTAACTATCCTCCCAAGTAGATGACTACTAGAACATTTTAATAAAACTAACTAGTATAGTACATATATATGTACACTATTGCATTTATGATATAATATTCCATGCATTTCTTTCATAATCTCTAAATCCTTTTAAGTTCTGGTCAACCTAAAAAATTGATCCAGAACAAAATAAATGTAATATAATTTTATCAAAAATTTTACACACGTGAGTTAGTTCAGTGTATTTTAACATTTATTAATATTATTAGTCTTGTTAAATATCTGTGGGTATATTTATAACCTATTACACCACACTACATATCATAACCCTAGACACTTTACGTAGCCACATTCATTAAGAAAAAAATTAAGTGTGAGGTCGTAGTGGTAGCAAGAAAGGCCTTCTGACAATTCACAATTACATTTTATCTCAGGAGCCTTCACAGCTGGCCTCATACAATTACATTTAGTAACATCACCATCATACAATACCATCAAACACCACTACAGGGGGAAATGAGGCCAACAAGTTAGATACGATTTGATTGGCTGTAGTAAAATGTAAGGCGAAACATTATTGGGTGACCTGGAAATACAAATATTGTTGTTATGGAAACGTATAGGATGGATAGTTTTTTTCAAAGGCTCATGTAAACATGGCCTGATTGGTTAGAACGTTAGATATGGTCAAGTAGAAGCGTCGGTTTACTGCCATTTTTGAAAATAAATTCTGTGTAAAGCAAGATCGATGAGAGCAGGCGGAGAAATTTTCTAACATAGGAAAAGCCTGGACATAAGGGCAGATCGAAAATGTGCCATATTGCCTAGTCATCGTTTAATTGTGTTATTTCCTTGCATTTGTGGTAAGATTGATTTTCTTAACATTTTATTTAAAATAAAATTTGAATGTGAAATACTAACATACGACTGTAAGTAAATGAGTCTATGGCAGACTCAAAACAGAGTCTAGAGATTGATCCAGCATATGAAAGACTATCAGAGAGGTGTAGACCAACTAAATTATATAGGATTATCATCAGGAGCATAATACCTATCCTATTGTATGGACAACAGATTATTGCTGGAATTGCAGAGGCGTTGTAACTATTAGGGGAGAGGAATACTGGTATACCTGGTCACATCAAAAGAAACTGGTGAAAGGGATTGTCGTAAAGAGCTGATCTTGCATGTTTGTTTGTAATGTGCCTGTACTGGTTGTTGAGTATTAGTGTAGGCTGTTGATTACGAAGGAGGCATATCCTTCTGATTTCAGAGGGTTTTGGTTGCTGTCAATAACTGGTGCCAGACTACAGTGGGCCGATATAGTCATGCCACAGTCTTGCCTTTTTCGGAGACAACAGTAAACCACCATCATTCTTGAAGAAGTGGGAGCTGAAGGTTGTCGTTCAGCGAAGTGCAGGAAGATTCCTACATCATATTACCAAGTTAGGTGCATGTTTCGGCACCTGATCGCTCAACAAACATTATATTAAAATAAGAGACTGAGAATAGTGATATAAACATTCCATCAGTGTCCATAAAAACTTACAAACAACATGCAGAGATGATGATAGTAAACAATCAACCAGTGTATACTAGAAGTCACCTCAGTTAAACAATACAACTACACCCTTATATAATAATATGTGTATTATGGTCAGAAGATCCATTATGTAAATTGATTGATGTAATTAATTTCTATGATTTCACTTTGATTGTCAGTCCTGATTCCAAATAAATCAGATTCAGGACAATAAATTGAAAAACCTTAACTTTCAACCACTGACTTACTAAAGATAGTCTTTTAAAGTGTAGTTTGTATGTGATTGTCGTGGTACTGTTGCGTTGTATTAGATAATAAAATAATTTGTGTAATTGTTTATATGTTTAGTTGGTTAATGCAACCTTACACTAACATTTCATAACCCTAGACACCAAACGTAGTCATCTTACATTCTATCTAGAATAAGTCTGAATGAGATCATAGTGGTGGTAGTAGAAAGGTGCCCTGGAAATTTTCCCTAATATTTATTATATTCAGGGACCTTCACAGCTGACCTCATTCAGTACACTAAGACTTCTTAACTCACTATTTAACTCACCTCAAAGACTTCACCTCCACTCACTATTTAACTCACCTCAAAGACTTCACCTCCACTCACTATTTAACTCACCTCAAAGGCTTCACCTGCACTCACTATTTAACTCACCTCAAAGACTTCACCTGCACTCACTATTTAACTCACCTCAAAGACTTCCCCTCCACTCACTATTTAACTCACCTCAAAGACTTACGCACATTCTTTCGTTGCCGCGTCAGAGAGACGCCTTTGAGCTACACGGTGTCTTAAAACTATTTGGCCTTACTTTTTTGCTAACACCCTTGTGTTATCGGGGCCCGGAAGGAGAGCAAAGAATAGTAACACCGTACCCTAGAAACTTGTAAACACAAAAACTTCAACAAACAACATGAACATATTTAATACAGACTATAAGTCAACCAAAAACCTACAGACTTTCATAAATGGGCGCTTGCGTAGAACAGAAGAATTGAAATTGTATGACAAGGCCACCAAAGTGGAACCGATGACAAGAACCAGACAAGTGCTAACGGAACAAGAGCTGAGAAGAAGACGCTGGCGATGGATAGGACACACATTGAGGAAACCGGTTGATAGCAATACAAGGCAGTCCTTGTTCTGAGATCCGCAGTAGAACAGAAGTAGAGGTAGACAAAAAAGCACACGGAGAAGAGAGTTGGAGACAGAAGTGAAAATTGTAAGGAAGACCTGGAAAGAACTTGAGCTGACGTCATGCAACAGGAGGACTTGGCATGTCTTTGTTGAAGGCCTATGCTCCGTGTGGAGCTAAAGGATATTGATTGATTGCTTGTGCTCTTTCCTCATTTCCAGTTGCGCACGTTAAAAATCCCACGGCAGTTGGAAATCGTAAAGAGTAGGCCTATCAGGCCGCTGCTCTGGCAAAATTTAAAAATTAGAAACCTACCCATCACAAAAATGTTTATAGAATGTGTGATTTCTATAATATACACACAATGGGATTCTCGCCGGTGCTACGGAGTTCGTGCACTGTGCTGAGTTCCTCCTTGTGTTATCTAAGGGAGGCGATCGGAAGTAGTCCGTGTGTAGTGAAGATAGTTCTTAAAACCAAACCAAACCTCATTTCCGACAATATGGATCGTTAATTTTATCAGACCCCCCAATTCGGTTTCCCGTACCACCTAGTTGTTGTTTATCAGCGTCACGTGCATATTGGAGGAAAACAAAAGAAACAAATATACTTAAACAGAAGCCTGCCCTGGAATTTGCATTTACTTATTTGATTAGATGAGATATGAACAAATCATAACGGTTATCAATGAATATCATATTGTAATCTATACCCATCCCTAACCGCTTGTTGTTGTTGTACAGGATATGAATTATTATCTACATATCGACATTCTTTCTGTATCTCTATTGTCTCAGTACAATCCTGTGATCTAGGTGATATTAACATTATTATTATATTAACATTATTCATTTTTTCTCAAGCTAACCAAACTGAACATTTATCAGTTAAGTGTAAGATAACTGTATTTTGGCACATAGCGCAGAGATGTCTCCAATTAGTTCCGTGCCCTGATGATGTAAAACGAAGGTTTCATCATCTCATTGTTGATAAACACAAGCAGGTCATTTTTATTAAAGTACATTTTCTAGACATATCAAAATAATAAAGTTAGTCCCATAGCACATGACAACTGCTGTAGGGAAGTGGATTGTTAGAGACTTCCATATATTAGGTCCAGTTCCCTTCTTTACTGCCTTTTAATTTCCCAATAAAAGAACTGAATCAAGTACTCATTTACAGCTGCTTAGATAGCATGGTTACACTATCAGGTTTCGATAACAGTACCTGTGCCACGAGAAGCAAGAGATCTAACTACTCTGCCAATCGGACGGTCTACTAGATATATAAACATTGAAATAAAGAGGGGAAACCCGAGACCTGTAAACAGTAAATAAATAACACGCACAAAGGTCACGCGTTTCAGACACTCGTGAGTAATATGAGAAGTAGAACACTAGACAACAGATAAACAACTGAAGTGATAGGCTTACTGGAGACTCGCACCCAGGACTTTCCGAATGACAACACTGTCTAGCAACGGGGATGAATCGCGACTATCTTCCTTGCCAACTAAGCACCACAAAAATATTGTTTCGTGGACAAGGGTCATTAGCGCGATTTTCCAACGTAACACCGGATATGCACCAAAGAACGATCCAGTCTAATTAATGATACAATCACTTCTGCGGGCAACCTATAACATCCTAAAAAGTCAGCTTAATTGGAACATCATCTAATGGAAAGAATTTCACTATATCTCAAAAATATTTTCTACTTTCCTTCATCCAATTCGCCTTCACTCTCCACATAATCTCTCCTCGCTCAAATCTATCTCTCGAATGCCTTCCCACGCATGACCATTTTCACACCTGACCAGTCTTCACCACCACTTCGTTCACAACAACTCAGCCATGCCCGTGAACTCGATACCAGCGCCCACCGCTACCAATGCACTCATGCCCACAGTCAAACCCAACACTCACTCACTTCAACTCACAACCCACATAAATACCTCTAGCTCCCACCGGAGCATAAGTACTGACATTCATTCTATAACCGGTTCGTGACATCCACACATTGAGGAAACCTGCTGATAGAATTAAAAGGCAGTACTTATTCTGGAATCCCCAGGGAAAGAGAGAAAGAGGTAGAACAAAAACACGTGGAGAAGAGAACTTGAGGCAGAAATGAAAATGATGAGGAAGATCGCAGAAAGAACGTGAGCTGATGCTACGTGACAGGAGGATTTGGCACGTGTTTGTTGAACATTTATGCTCCTTGGGGAGCTAAAGGGTATTGATTGATTGATTGATAATGTACATAATATGTGACATTATCTTCTAATAACATATAAGGTGATAAAACTTTACCTCCATTCTGACACTGGTCAGTTCAACAATCTCCATGGCGGAGCGCCCTTTTCTGAATCCAAAGGTCTGGACATTATTATTATGATCTTGATGCTGATGAAACTCATGATGATGATCGTCGTCGCTGCTGTACAAGCTGTCGGAGCTGCTCATATTAGCAGCATCGTCATGTGACATAGATGAGTAGTCATGTGACATCTGCTTGTCCAGTGAGCTGCAACTCGCGCTGACAAGACTGTCATGTGACGTAGCTGAGTAGTCATGTGACATTTGCTTGTCCAGTGAGCTGCAGCTTGCGCTGCCTAGACTGTCGTGTGACGTAGTTGAGTCGTACTGTGACGTCTGCTTCTCTAAAGAGCTGTAACTCGTGCTGACAAGACTGTCGTCCGAAGAATAATACATGGCTGAGGCCGCAGTAAGGATCTGGAAAAGAAATATGCATAAATTCAACTATAAGCCATGCCAGTTTTTTAAGTACCGACAGCCCAGAATCTGGCTCGGGCCGACACACAATTTTAGCAAATAGCTACAGTGTATTTTGATTTTGTAATGTAAATTCAATATAATATGAATATTACATGACCGCAAGGTCGTTTGTATTCGGACATGCTCACTAATATAACCGACGAACACTGCAACCCTAAAACCGGCCATGACGGCAAATACAGAAATTCTGGATACTTAATAATTTTACTTGACGTTAGTCAGTCGGATATATTCCTTTAGTTTGGAACACACGACTGCACCTAACTCCCTATGGATGTCCATTTTGGGCAGTCTGTCTGAGAGATTACAGTTGCTTTAGGAGCTGTGATTTAACATCACAGGAACAAATCCTGCGCAAATAACCAACCACACCTCCTCTTCTTTAAGTGCCATTCCAACAGGCGTAGACAATGATGCATGTTCATGACTTCCTGCTTTTAGCTTTGCTTAGTCACTCCTTCAGTGGATTTCTTTCTAAAAATGTGATGTATACCAGTTCAACATTCTTTTGTTATGCCGTCCCCTTATAACTTTTCCAATAGTTTGATCATTTATCACAATGTATTCTTTTTTTTCTCATCACCATTATCATTATTATTCTTTTCTCTCCTAATAGACCAGGGGGTCACCATTGCAACAGGTCCCCTTGCAGAAAGATCACACCAAAGCATTCATATTCTTTTGCAGTGGTAGTTTTTTGAAGCAATTTGTTATACATGATATTGGATACACGAGGAACCAGCAGTCATGTTTTCTCTTTGTCTCCTGAGAGACATCAGGGACTGCATGAGGCCTTTTTTTCATAACACGCCTGAAACGGTGAATAACTTCTTTCTTATGTGTGTAGTAAGCTTCATGTGGGCTTTGTTCTCTTTCAACATATCTTTATTAATCTTCTTACTTCCAAGATAGCTTGATTAATGTTCTTACTTTCAAGATAGCTTGATTAATCTTCGTATTTTTACGACATCTTTATTAATCTTCTTATTTTTACGATATCTTTATCAATCTTCTTATTTTCAAGATATCTTGATTAATCTTCTTGTTTTCAAGATATCTTTATTAATCTTTCACGATATCTTTATTAATCTTCTAACTTGCAAGATATCTTTATCAATCTTCTTATTTTCAAGATATCTTTATTGATCTTTCACGATATCTTTATTAATCTTCTTATTTTCACGATATCTTTATTAATCTTCTTATTTTCACGATATCTTTATTAATCTTCTTATTTTCACGATATCTTTATTAATCTTCTTATTTTCAAGATATCTTTATTAATCTTCTTATTTTCACGATATCTTTATTAATCTTCTTATTTTCACGATATCTTTATTAATCTTATTATTTTCACGATATCTTTATTAATCTTCTTATTTTCACGATATCTTTATTAATCTTCTTATTTTCACGATATCTTTATTAATCTTCTTATTTTCACGATATCTTTATTAATCTTCTTATTTTCACGATATCTTTATTAATCTTCTTATTTTCACGATATCTTTATTAATCTTCTTATTTTCACGATATCTTTATTAATCTTCTTATTTTCACGATATCTTTATTAATCTTCTTATTTTCACGATATCTTTATTAATCTTCTTATTTTCCCGATATCTTTATTAATCTTCTTATTTTCACGATATCTTTATTAATCTTCTTATTTTCAAGATATCTTTATTAATCTTCTTATTTTCACGATATCTTTATTAATCTTCTTATTTTCACGATATCTTTATTAATCTTCTTATTTTCAAGATATCTTTATTAATCTTCTTATTTTCACGATATCTTTATTAATCTTCTTATTTTCAAGATATCTTTATTAATCTTCTTATTTTCACGATATCTTTATTAATCTTCTTATTTTCACGATATCTTTATTAATCTTCTTATTTTCACGATATCTTTATTAATCTTCTTATTTTCAAGATATCTTTATTAATCTTCTTATTTTCAAGATATCTTTATTAATCTTCTTATTTTCAAGATATCTTTATTAATCTTCTTATTTTCATGATATCTTTATTAATCTTCTTATTTTCATGATATCTTTATTAAACTTCTTATTTTCAAGACATCTTTATTAATCTTCTTATTTTCAAGACATCTTTATTAATCTTCTTATTTTCACGATATCTTTATTAATCTTCTTATTTTCACGATATCTTTATTAATCTTCTTATTTTCACGATATCTTTATTAATCTTCTTATTTTCACGATATCTTTATTAATCTTCTTATTTTCAAGATATCTTTATTAATCTTCTTATTTTCACGATATCTTTATTAATCTTCTTATTTTCAAGATATCTTTATTAATCTTCTTATTTTCAAGATATCTTTATTAATCTTTCACGATATCTTTATTAATCTTCTAACTTTCAAGATATCTTTATTAATATTCTTATTTTCAAGATATCTTTATTAATCTTTCACGATATCTTTATTAATCTTCTAACTTTCAAGATATCTTTATTAATATTCTTATTTTCAAGATATCTTTATTAATCTTTCACGATATCTTTATTAATCTTCTTATTTTCACGATATCTTTATTAATCTTCTTATTTTCAAGATATCTTTATTAATCTTCTTATTTTCACGATATCTTTATTAATCTTCTTATTTTCACGATATCTTTATTAATCTTCTTATTTTCACGATATCTTTATTAATCTTCTTATTTTCACGATATCTTTATTAATCTTCTTATTTTCACGATATCTTTATTAATCTTCTTATTTTCACGATATCTTTATTAATCTTCTTATTTTCACGATATCTTTATTAATCTTCCTATTTTCACGATATCTTTATTAATCTTCTTATTTTCACGATATCTTTATTAATCTTCTTATTTTCACGATATCTTTATTAATCTTCTTATTTTCACGATATCTTTATTAATCTTCTTATTTTCACGATATCTTTATTAATCTTCTTATTTTCACGATATCTTTATTAATCTTCTTATTTTCAAGATATCTTTATTAATCTTCTTATTTTCACGATATCTTTATTAATCTTCTTATTTTCACGATATCTTTATTAATCTTCTTATTTTCAAGATATCTTTATTAATCTTCTTATTTTCACGATATCTTTATTAATCTTCTTATTTTCACGATATCTTTATTAATCTTCTTATTTTCACGATATCTTTATTAATCTTCTTATTTTCACGATATCTTTATTAATCTTCTTATTTTCACGATATCTTTATTAATCTTCTTATTTTCAAGATATCTTTATTAATCTTCTTATTTTCACGATATCTTTATTAATCTTCTTATTTTCACGATATCTTTATTAATCTTCTTATTTTCACGATATCTTTATTAATCTTCTTATTTTCACGATATCTTCATTAATCTTCTTATTTTCACGATATCTTTATTAATCTTCTTATTTTCACGATATCTTTATTAATCTTCTTATTTTCACGATATCTTTATTAATCTTCTTATTTTCACGATATCTTTATTAATCTTCTTATTTTCACGATATCTTTATTAATCTTCTTATTTTCACGATATCTTTATTAATCTTCTTATTTTCACGATATCTTTATTAATCTTCTTATTTTCACGATATCTTTATTAATCTTCTTAGCTATTTTTAACATTCTTCTTTTCAGCCGCAGGGTTGTAGCCTTCGAGGGATCTTCTTATTTGTTTGATGTCCATGATTGACATCTATGTGACACGATCATCGCTTCTATGTAACTTCAAAGAAATCTGTTACTGAAGCCCATTGACAAAGATTTGTTCCACTTAATATTTGTCATTCTTTAGAATACCTTGCTTGTGTTTCTTATATATGAGAAGCATTGTTCATACGATGTTATTAGTGCCAGATACTTAAGTATAGAAACTTGTTTTAAAATGACATAATGTTTCAAGTGAATCTAGTAATGATAGTGCAAAATTAACATCAGCATGAATTTTTTTTTAGAAGCGTATTTAAATTTTAGTGCAACATTAGCATATTTGAATTTGTTTTAAAGTGTCTTTAAATGTTAGTGCAAAATTAAAATTATTATTTATGAATTTATTTTTAAACGTGTCTTTAAATATTCATACACAAATATGCAAAAGTAAACATTGCAGTTAGTTTTTCATTATATACTATATGTTACCAGACTTAAAAAATCAAACATATGGCATGTTGTTTTACTGTCACTTTTTATATCAGAGTTTGTTTAGTTGCAAGACACTCTCCGTGGGACTTAAAATGCAGAGCCAACTTACATACACACATACATATACACACACATACCAGACTTAACAAGTTCATAGCTATAAACAAAATTAAACCTGTATATTTAGTAACTGAGCGTCCGATTGGCAGAGTGGTTAGAGCACTGGCCTCTCGCGGCAAAGGTGCAGGGCTCGAATCACGGTACTGACACGCTTGCATAGCTAAGCGGGGTTGTCGCACGGAAGGTCCAGGGTTCGAATCCTGGGTAAGCCACTCATGTCTGTTGTTTTTCTACTTCTTTATTTCCTGCGAGTGCCTGATAACATACCTTTATGTTTGTCTCATATTAATTTACTGTTTACAGGCCTCGTGTTCTCCTTCCTTATGTGTTATAAATCCAGTCTACCCAGCTGTAAATGGGTACCTGACTTTGAGTTATGGAAGGAAAAGGCAGCGAAGAAGGGAACTGGTCACCCCCACCTCTCGATGCTGGACCTAGTATTGTGAAGTCTCTAACACTTCAATTACCTACGTTAGTATCTGCTATGGGAGCTATCTTTACCTTTAACTTTATATTTAGTAACACTAAAACACCTTCAAAATTGTAGAACAAATTCTTGAAACATTCATAGTGTCAGCATAATGTTTTTAAAAGTCATTGCGAATTAAGCAACAGAAGAGATTCCGAAATAAATTTCTTACACAAAACGTAAGTTACGAATTCAGTAAATAAAGAACTCTCTTCTATTAAGATAATGCCAGACGCGAGGAATGACTACATAGGAAGAACCCGTCAGGTCCAACGAAAACAAAAATAGATACAGCATGTATGAACCATGCATATATTAAATCTTAAAATACGTGATGGTTTCCACTTGTTTGACGATAGGAATTTTCTGTCGCTTTCAGTTTTCATGTATTTTTTCAAGTTCAGTGGTAGGGTGTTTCAAAGTTGTTAAAAAAGTATGGTAATGTTATATATATATATATATATATATATATATATATATATATATATATATATATATATATATATATATATATATATATATATATATATATATATATATATATATATATATATATATATATATATATATATATATATATATATATATATATATATATATATATATATATATATATATATATATATATATATATATATATATTTGTAAAGGAAATTGAATGAGGATCAATAAAATATATAACTGGAACAAAACTAAACAAAAAAGCTGGGGGGTCATCCACATATGACGTAACGCAGTTGTGGGGTGGGGGAGGCGTCCAGAATTTTATGACAAAGCATGATTGTTACGCACGGATCATTATTATTTTTCGTTGGTATAAACATTTTTTGATATGTATGATCATTTTTTGACTGAAGTGTGTATTATGTTTTCTATGGTCAAAGGGACATAATCCGAGTTATCGAAACTACAATTTTTTAGGAGTTTGCCTTCTCTTGTATAGAGACACGTTCGGTCTATAATTTCTTGAACGAAGCGTGACCACATCTCCTTATTTGGTAGTACCAGTCAACTATGGTAGATGTCTGAAACCTTTCTTAACGCTTCTTTTCATGACCATAAAAGGCGCGATTCTATAAGACTTTTATCTCGAATGTTCTTAGAATCGTCTTATTGTGAACGGCAACTCAGAGATTGTCGTTCTGCGCATGTCAAAAGCTGGGAGTTCGTTCTGTGTGTTCCGCCCAGTTCGGAGTTGAGAAATGGTTTAAGAAGCGAGCAGACGCAACTGCGTCTTGTGATTTTCTGAGGGAAATACAGTGTCTTTGTGAGTTAGTTAGCTAACTAGACTATTTCCCAGTATTATTCACGCCTGCCTGGAGGCATATGTTCATGGTTGATTTTCCGAAATAAGGTAATTCCTCTTGTATCGAACTTTATGCTATCATCTAGAGGTTCGTCATTTTGTCGCCTATTTGCTCGCCTGTGTGATGCAAAATGGAGAGGTACTTTGACTAGGATTAAGTCACCGGTATCTGTATACCTGAACTAGTTAAATATATATGGGTCGCTCTAGACCAACAAGACTATTGTCTGTGTTCCAGGATTCGTTATATCAGAGATCACGTCCAAGTCAGATGGTTAGACTTAGGAACATTATAAAGGTTGAGCTGACCAGTAGCCCATGTATGCTATTCACGTGCAGACAGTAAACGGACTGATTGTATACATCTGATCTGCTAGCATCAGGAAGGGAATATTATTATTATTGTCTATGAACAGTGATAACCTGCAGTTGACACTGTTGCAGAAATTATTATTATTTATACAGCTTCACGAACTAGAACTCTATGATTTATGAATTTCTGAATCTATTGAACTGTGATGTCTTATGACGCATATATACAACAGCTGTCATTGCTGACTACAGAAATTGTTTTCAATGTGCCATATCATCTTGCTGAACTCGTTAACTATGTTGATGTCATAAGTATCATGACTGTTTTGTGGCGTGCAATAAATGGAAGAAACTTATACAACGAAGTTACCCTTTCTATGACTCTACACGTCATGTTGCCTGTGTGATAACCCTGTGAACTGTTCCACTACCACATACACAGCAACATCCTAAATCAGAGAAGACACCTACATCTTACACTTTAATACCAGGTGTCGATAAGGGTGGCAAGTTACCACTTCAGCACAAATCCACCCTTATCATTTTTGGTGGCCAGAGCTGGTTCTATCATCTGATATTTTGGCGCACCATATCATTTTTGGTGGCCATAGGTTGGTTCACTCTGATTCCAGCTATCAAGGGGGTCAGCAAACCCAGACATCATCATCATACTAGATACAACTACAGCATCAACTACCACCTTACAAGAAATTTTATTGAAAGTATCCGGATTTTCTGACAGTTGCTGATTTTGAAACTACCCGGCGCTGCTCGGCAATATTGAAGTTTATGTAAAATTAGAAGGACAAGTACCGAGCGAATGGATTTCCTGATCTGGTGAAAAGAAGGACAAGTGCCGTAACAACTGTTCCGGTCTCAGGGGTACTGTTGCGGGTTCAGAAGGCCAAGTGCCGGTTAAATCAATTTAGAAGATTCAGAAGGTCAAGTGCCGTAACAACTGTTGCAGTATTAGAAGCTCTTTTCCTTCGTCATGGCTGTTTATGGGAGCAGAAGTTAATCAACGTTGGATCATTATCCTCAGAATGCTGATTACATCCTGTTCTGCACCGTGCTGACGCTGGATTTATAGAAGTTAAGTGGCCTGTTTTGTTTGTGAACTGTGCCCTTATGTTCTAACTGAGCCTTCTGTACTTTCACACTTTCTCCTATTGTTTTCATGATACATGTTTATATGTTATATGTTATTTGTTATTTGTATATTTATATGTTTATATTTCAGCGGGTTTTCTCGGTTGGGCGGAGTCTTGCAGTAGAAGATACCACGTCACAGAGGTTCTACTGTTAGCGTTTTCGTTAGGGACTGTGCGAATTTCCTACAGTGAAATTTGCTAGCGACAATCGTTGCTATATCTGTTTAGTTGTGACGAGTTGTGCTTTATTTTTGTTTCTTGTATATATATATATTTTTTTTTTTCTTTTTTCTTCTCTCTCTTTCTTTGTGTTTTTAGTTTCGATTTCGATTGTTTGTAGTTGTAGGTCTCCCCTTTGCTATTATTCAGTTCTTTACGTATATTTTTGTGTATACACTGTAGCGTCATTTGTTAGTCATATCTTCGCATATTTCTTTTTAGTTTTGCTGTTTGTGTATTTGACTTATGCGAATGTTTTCGTATTGTTTGATCTTTGTTGTTGTTTACATTGACTTTGATCTTTGTTGATTGTTTACATTGACTCTGATCTTTGTTGTTGTTTACATTGACTCTGATCTTTGTTGTTGTTTACATTGACTTTGATCTTTGTTATTGTTTACATTGTTGGTGACCTTTGTTATTGTTTACATTGTCTTGTTATTGTTTACATAGTTCTTGCATAGTTAGCTTTCACTATTGTTAATATATGCTCATGCACTATTGGTCTATAGTGCACTTATCATAACAAACTGGTGTTTTTTTTTTGCTTATGCACTATTGTAGTGCAGTTATGATAAATAACTGATGGTTATGCACTGATTTGGGTAGTGCACTGATGATTAAGAAGTGACTTGTGATATTATTATACATTTGATAATACAAGTTGGTGTCAACTCCTGTTTCCCACAGAGATTGGGTTCAACATAGAGATTATACAAGCACTTTATTAAGTCTTGTTGCTATTTAACATTGAAATAAGATAATTAATTTTTTCAGGTTCTGTACTCACATTTTAGACATCATGTCTACATTTGAGTACTTTATTGAGCAGGGTAAAGCCCTTGGGAAGACAGGTGATAAATTAGAAGAATTTGCGACTGTTCAATATGCCAAGGCATTGAAGTCGGAAGAAAAGAAAATGAAAGAACAAACTGAACAAAAGAGAATATAGGCTGAAATAGAACAAAAGAAACTGCAGATGCAGGTGGAGGAAAAAAGATTTCAAATGGAAAAACAAAAAAGAGAAGCAGAATCTCAGGAGAAGAGGCTTCAGGCTGAAGCTGAAAATAAGAGACTTGAAAAAGAAGATGAAAATAAGAGACTTGAAAAAGAAGCTGAAAATAAGAGACTTGAAAAAGAAGCTGAAAATAAGAGACTTGAAAAAGAAGCTGAAAATAAGAGACTTGAAAAAGAAGCTGAAAATAAGAGACTTGAAAAAGAAGCTGAAAATAAGAGACTTGAAAAAGAAGCTGAAAATAAGAGAGGCTGATGAGAGAAAAGCAAAAATGGAACATGATGAAAAAGTCTTAGCTTTAGAGTTAGAGAAGTTAAAGTTATTGAACACTGGTAATGCTAATGATGCAAATAAGGTGTCAAATAAGACTAATGCTAAGGATTTCAAGCTTAATCTACCAGCATTTAATCCCTCAATCGATGATATAACATTTTATCTAGATAGATTTGAAAGTGCATGTAATGTGCATAATATAGATAAAACATTATATGTGTATCATCTGTCCAAGATACTTAGAGGTGATGCTTTGACTTTGTTGAGTATGGTAGATGTGCCTGACAAAAAACAACTATGAGGTTGTCAGGGCGGCATTGTTAAAGAAGTACCAACTTAACGAGGACGGATATCGTCTTAAATTTAAAACCATGTTACCAGAAACTGGAGTTGAATTCTCTGAATTCATCTCAGGCATCCGTCTTACTTTTTTTTACGATGGGTTGAGTTGTCTAAGACAGAAAATACATTTGAAGCTCTTATGGATTTACTACTTAGAGATAAGGTTATGTCTTCTGTTAATGAAGCTTTTCTATCTTTTCTTCATGAGCGTAAGCCTAAAAACATAAAAGAAATGGAAGAAAATTGTAGTCAGTATGTTACTGCGCATCCGCACATAACCATTAGTAACTCTAAGGTGAAAGAAGGTCTGCCAGTTGCTTCGGCAGCACCTTATGGCCCAAATTTTATGCGTAAATTTCAGGGTAGCCAGAAAAATTTCAATAAAAAGAGTAATCGTAATTATGCCCAGAACCATAGTGATCAATTCCAGGGTGATTCTTCTTCCCAGAACTGGAGACAACCTAATACTACACGTTATTCTACTCCGGTTAACTTTAGAAATTTTCACAAAGGTAATCGGTATAGAGGGAAATATTTTATGCAGAGACCTCAATACCAAGATAATAGAGGTTCTCAACAGCATAGAGATAGTAATGACAGTTATGGAAACTGGAACTCAAACCAGGATAAAAATTACAGTAGGGACTTTAATGATAATTGCAGAGGCAATAATGGTCGCGGTAGATCGCAACATAAGAGAAAAAAGATATCAACAGACAAACTCTGTTCAACAAGAATCTCAGGGAGCAGATAAACAGGTTAATAATGATAAAGACCATAATGCTATCGGATGCTCATCTTTTGATTTTGGTAGGGCAAATAAATGTATCCAATGCAGTACTTTATTTGATCCGAAAACCGTTAGTACTCTAAGCTGTGGTCATCCTTTGCCCGCTCTTCCGCTAATGCTAATGTTGCTCATGATGGGAGAGGTTCTCTTATATTACATAAGGGGCTAGTAAATAGTAATCCAGTCTCAGTGTTGTTTGATTCTGGATGTACTACTGTCGGCGTTAGGCAATCTCTTGTAGATCCATCCTGTGCTACAGGAAAAGTCATCAAATGTGTCACATTTGGTGGCACGTTAGAAAAGTATCCTACTGCTATAATACACATTGCTACTCCTTTCTTCACGGGAGAGGTCCACGCGTGTCTACTTCCAAACCCTATTGCGGACCTTATTATTGGTCGTATTCACGGAGTTAGGGAATGTACCCCACAGCAGATTGCTGTTTGGGAAGAGCAAAACATTGAAGCTACCAATGCGGTGGTCACAAGAGCACATGCTCTGGATCCACCTCAAACTTCATTAACTAATAATGATGAAGTAAATGACCAAGATAGTCACTTGACTATTACACGTGACTCATTTATCAAATTGCAAAGAAGAAGATCCTTCTTTACAAAAATTCTTCATTCTAGCAAAAAAAAGGTGATCCTAATCAGAACACTAATAGGAAATCTTGGATTTCTATGAAGAACGGCGTACTTGTACGTATGGTACAAGACTCGACTACGTCCACTCATTCACAAATTCTTGTGCCTAAGAGCATGAGATTGCAAATATTGCAACATGCTCATGACTCGCAATGTGCTGGACATATGGGTTTTTCCCGTACAAAGTCGAGGGTTCTTGCGGCTTTCTTTTGGCCATTTGTGAGCAAGGACATACGAATGTACTGTCGCTCTTGCAAAGTATGTCAGGAGGTCAAATCTAAAGGACCACGACATGCTGCGCCTATCCAGGCTGCTGACATTCCTATTCGCCCTTTTCAAAAAATGGCAATAGATATTATCGGTCCTTTTAGAATTAAGTCGGCTAGAGGACATCAATTTATCCTTACATGTGTCGATATGTGCACACGTTGGCCAGAGGCAATACCTCTCAAGAGCATCTCAACTGCTGATATCGCAGACGCTCTTTGGCTGATATTTTCTCGCTTGGGTTTTCCCGGAGAAATATTGTCAGACCATGGCACTCAACTTATATCAGACACTATGTCACAGGTAATGTCTATGCTACACATTAAAAGGTCTCTCAGCAGTATCTATCACCCAATGTCTAATGGGTTGGTCGAACGTTTAAATAGGACTCTGAAAACTTTACTTGGTAAAATAACTGAGGATCATCCTCAGGATTGGGACAGGGTCTTACCCGCGGCTCTCTTTGCGTATAGAGAGGTCCCCAATGAACATACGGGGTTTTCCCCTTTTGAACTTGTCTTTGGCGCGCAACCGCGCGGCCCTATGTCTTTACTTCACGATCTAATCACTGCCGATAATATTAGCGATGAGACTCAATCTTCTTATGAGTACGTCATTGCTCTTAGGCAAAAGATCATCGAGGCATGCAAACTAGCAACTTCGTCTTCAGAATTTGCTAAAGAAAAGGCAAGGCAGTTTGCAAATAAGAATAGATGTCTACGACAACTTTGTCCAGGTGACAAAGCTCTCGTTCTACTTCCTTCAAGGGAGAACAGACTTCTAATTGCATGGAAAGGTCCATATGCAATAGTCTCCAAAATTCTGATGTCGACTATGTTGTCGATATTGATGGAAAGCATAAAACTTTCCACATAAATATGCTCACAGAATTTTATGAAAGACCTGACTATTTGCAGCCTATTTTCCAGGCTACGGACAATTCACAAGCAACTCATGGTCAGTACTCATCTCTGTCAGTTATACAGGATGAGGAAACTACTTTTTCTGATGTCAATCTTCCTCTTTCTATGGTCCCACTTTATTCTACGGAATCTTGGAAAAACGTGACCGTTTCTCCAAATCTTTCCGCTGAGGAACATCGACAAGTTTCTTCGATGTTGCAAACATTTCAGGATGTTCTTACAGACATCCCGGGACACACACATGTCATAGAACATGACATTGTGCTAACTGATCACAATCCTATCAGAGTCAGACCATATCCAATACCTATCCATTTCCAGTCTCAAGTCGAAAAAGAGTTGGATGAAATGATACGTTTGGAAATCATTGAACCATCCACTTCAGCATACTCTTCGTCTATGGTTATTGTTCGAAAGAAGGATAATAACATTCGCATTTGCGTAGATTATCGCAAATTGAACCAAGTTACGAAGTTCGATGCTGAACCTATGCCTTCATTAGAAGAGCTACTCAATAAACTTTCTAATTCTAGATTCTTTACCAAACTAGATTTGTCTAAAGGTTATTGGCAAGTCCCGCTAACTGAACGTGCCAAACCTTTTACAGCTTTTTCTACACCTAGGGGTTTATTCCAATGGAATTTCATGCCTTTTGGTCTTATGAACGCCCCTGCTACATTCGTACGCATGATGCGGCGAATTTCGCATATCGTACAGATGTCATAGCATACCTAGATGATATCTGTCTATTCAGTGATTCTTGGGAAGATCATTATTTGGGTTTATACGAATTACTGTCTACTCTTCGCGAGTATAACTTGACTGCAAAACCCTCTAAAGCCTTTATAGGATTTAGCGAGATTTCTTTCCTAGGTCATCGGGTTGGTCATGGTCTTTTAAAGACAGAGGACCACAATGTTTCAAAAATACTTAACATTTCGGTCCCTAAGACGAAGAAAAACAGTAAGGAGTCTATTAGGTTTGATTCAATTCTACGGACGATTCATTCCGAATCTGTCCTCCATTATGGCACCGCTTTCTACTTTATTGAAGAAAGGGTCGCCTAATCTGATCCGCTGGTCTAAAGAATGTCAATCCTCATTGGACCAGGTTAAAGCCCTATTTTCATCTCCACCTATTCTTAAGTTACCTACTATTGAGAAGACTTTTGTTCTTCGAAGTGACGCCTCGTCAACAGGGATTGGGGCAGCACTAATGCAGGAGTATTCTGATACTTTGCATCCGGTGATGTATATCTCTAGGAAATTAAACGCTGCAGAAAAGAATTACTCGGTTTTAGACCGTGAGTTATTGGCTATGGTATGGTCTATTCTGAAGTTACAAAGATTTCTTCTAGGCGCACATTTCATTGTGGAAACCGACCAGAAAGCGCTTACTGCTATTCAGAGCAAAAACTTGAAGAGCTCGAGGTCCACTCGTTATGCCATAGCTCTTCAACCATTTCATTTCTCGGTTCGAGCTATCCGTGTGGTTCGGATAATGTAATGGCAGACATTCTGTCCAGATGTCCACACGATTCCACATGATTCTTCTGTCATATATATATATTTCCTGATATACAGTCCAATGTTATAATGACATGTTAGTAGATTTTGTCTCACTTTTTTTTTTTGAGGGAAATTTATAACATTGTACCATGTAATTATCTAAGAAGGTTTAGTTAGTGATATACGGGCCAAAAGATCACTCGGCCACATTTAAATAAATTATTTTCAGGATTGTATTAAGAAATTTACCAGTTGTCTTTAAGATTTGTGTTATTGATATTTTCGCAGCACATCATTGAAGTCTGCGAGTTTATGTCCATTGTGGAACTTTGAGGATATCAAGTCCTGTCCTACATTGGGAGCGGATGATGTCCACATCTTCTTCTATTGAATGTTTTATGTCACCGAAGATCAACACATGTATTACTTATTAATTACTGTTACTTTATATAATGTAATAATATAGTGCGGTATATTAGTAAATTACACCGCTATTTGCAACACATTGTATGATAACACATAATATATTTAATTTCATATATTGGTAGGAGAATAATTTGATTGTCATTATGTTGTTGCCATCATTGTGGCGTGTGTTGGTGGCACCTTCCTGGAATATATCAGCGTATACTTAGATAAATTTTTTCTCTAAGGATCTGAGATATGATCTCAGTGTCGCTCCATGCGTTGAGCTAATTTGTTAGGTATATATCCACGCATCATACGTGCGTTAGGAGCCTAGATTTTTTCCGGCTCCAGGATTTAAAAAAAAAAAATGTTTCATTTTTTTTTTTTCCAGGGAGGGTGCGGTAATGTTACGCACGGATCATTATTATTTTTCGTTGGTATAAACATTTTTTGATATGTATGATCATTTTTTGACTGAAGTGTGTATTATGTTTTCTATGGTCAAAGGGACATAATCCGAGTTATCGAAACTACAATTTTTTAGGAGTTTGCCTTCTCTTGTATAGAGACACGTTCGGTCTATAATTTCTTGAACGAAGCGTGACCACATCTCCTTATTTGGTAGTACCAGTCAACTATGGTAGATGTCTGAAACCTTTCTTAACGCTTCTTTTCATGACCATAAAAGGCGCGATTCTATAAGACTTTTATCTCGAATGTTCTTAGAATCGTCTTATTGTGAACGGCAACTCAGAGATTGTCGTTCTGCGCATGTCAAAAGCTGGGAGTTCGTTCTGTGTGTTCCGCCCAGTTCGGAGTTGAGAAATGGTTTAAGAAGCGAGCAGACGCAACTGCGTCTTGTGATTTTCTGAGGGAAATACAGTGTCTTTGTGAGTTAGTTAGCTAACTAGACTATTTCCCAGTATTATTCACGCCTGCCTGGAGGCATATGTTCATGGTTGATTTTCCGAAATAAGGTAATTCCTCTTGTATCGAACTTTATGCTATCATCTAGAGGTTCGTCATTTTGTCGCCTATTTGCTCGCCTGTGTGATGCAAAATGGAGAGGTACTTTGACTAGGATTAAGTCACCGGTATCTGTATACCTGAACTAGTTAAATATATATGGGTCGCTCTAGACCAACAAGACTATTGTCTGTGTTCCAGGATTCGTTATATCAGAGATCACGTCCAAGTCAGATGGTTAGACTTAGGAACATTATAAAGGTTGAGCTGACCAGTAGCCCATGTATGCTATTCACGTGCAGACAGTAAACGGACTGATTGTATACATCTGATCTGCTAGCATCAGGAAGGGAATATTATTATTATTGTCTATGAACAGTGATAACCTGCAGTTGACACTGTTGCAGAAATTATTATTATTTATACAGCTTCACGAACTAGAACTCTATGATTTATGAATTTCTGAATCTATTGAACTGTGATGTCTTATGACGCATATATACAACAGCTGTCATTGCTGACTACAGAAATTGTTTCAATGTGCCATATCATCTTGCTGAACTCGTTAACTATGTTGATGTCATAAGTATCATGACTGTTTTGTGGCGTGCAATAAATGGAAGAAACTTATACAACGAAGTTACCCTTTCTATGACTCTACACGTCATGTTGCCTGTGTGATAACCCTGTGAACTGTTCCACTACCACATACACAGCAACATCCTAAATCAGAGAAGACACCTACATCTTACACTTTAATACCAGGTGTCGATAAGGGTGGCAAGTTACCACTTCAGCACAAATCCACCCTTATCAATGATGATAGGGGGAGAGGGGGTTTGAAGAAATGTGACGTCACACAAAATACTAATGAGGATCGTTCTTTCATAAATGATGTCTGAACAGAATAAATTTTGTGACCTCATTCCTCAGCCTAATTTATCCACAAAAATTGACAGCTTCCTCGTGGACGACTTTTAATTATTCATATAATCACAACTAAATATCTGATAATTGTGATAACTTTTAAGTGGTTTAAAATTTTTAAAAAATTATATATATTACACAGATCCAAAATAAAATGCAGACTAAATAAACTGTACTGTTGATTACAATTGCTTAAAAAAAAAATAGCGTGTTAACACCATACCTACAACAGTCCAATGGGATCAAAGACTCAGAAGTTTAGCTTCTATCTTCTTCTTCTTCTTCGTACACTCTCAGACGTCTACTCGAATATGTTCAAAAAAAGCTTGAGGCTATTTGTATCTCCATAGACTTTTTCCAGGAATGGTACTGGTGTCGGCCATATGTGTTTTCTATGTTCCACATATGTTGGGCAACTTTGAAGCAGATGTTCAACAGTCATTTTATCAGTGCCACAGTCACACTCATCGGTAGTTTCTATCTTTAGTTTGTTGAATAGATGATATCCCAGTCTGTTGTGGCCCGTGAGGAGTCTGAGGATTATCACTTGTTTTCTTCTGCTGAGCTGGTAATATGCATAATTTTGAGTGTGTCCGGATGCTCTGCAACCAATTTGCTTCTGTATCTAGTACTGATAAAACTCTTTACCTCTTCGAAAGTTATGCTTAAGTCAGGTTGAGGTAGCTTTCCACATTTCTTTGCCAATCTGCCGTGGATGTTGCACTGAGATGGGATCCGTTGTATCACAACCCTTTTAAATCGTTGACATAGTTTGTGGAGTACTACTCTTTGGTCATCCAGGTCTGCATTATTCTGGTTCCTCATCGTTGGCACTACCGCACAGTGAGTCTGTGAAAAAAAACAGCTTGTCTCTCGGTGCTTTTAATTTGCCACTAGAACCTCTGCTGCAGTTTTTAAGGCCCCTGCCTCTGACTATAGTTTTTAAGGCCAGTTTTTCTTGAATATAATCATAACATTGAAGCAAATGTAAGTGCGACAGACCTGGAATAAACTGTGCTGCTCGCACACGATAGGTCCGATTATAGAAAATGTTCTCAGCGACTCTAAACTTTAAAAGGATTTAGGAGGAAGAAGAAATTGCGCCTAAAGTACCTGTTTTGACATTTGTCACATAAAAATGTCGCCACGGACAACCATCTCACAACCCAAATTAAAGGCAAACACATCTGGGTTTTTCCCCCTCAGGCAAGTCTGACCTTTCTGGACGCAGGTTTACCCGTCTACGCAAAATACGTGAGCTGAAAACCAGTCCGTACTCGCTCGAGAAAGAGAGAAGAATCTCCACCTATCTTGTCAGGTTACGTTGTAATTTTAGCAAGATAACATCGAAGTATGAGGATGCAATAATTATTCCACTTTGCTGGAAAAATAAAATAGAGTAATAAAAAAAAATTTCGATCCCCCCCTCCCTCCCCCCACCCTTCCTGTAGACCCCGGGGGTTTCTCATGAGATATAGAAATAATAGGACTACTGCTGCTTCTGGCATGTCGTATAAGGCTACTAATATGAGGTTGGACATGAGGCTGACAACCTCATCACGTCAAACAAAGTGCTACAGAAACCACAGTTACAAGAGCTTGTTAATGATTAGGGCAGCCTTCCTGTAAGAGAACCAGATGTAGTGGTGGTTCCATGCCTCACAGGAGGCGAAAAGGAACATCATTATGATGATGATGATGATGATGATGATACAATTTTTAGACAGCCCCGTGTAGCTCCTGGGGTTCTCTGAGGAAGCAAAGAAAGGGTTGGTCGTCTGCTGCCTTATAAGAGGCGACTAATATGAGGTTGTGTATGGAGCTGGCAACCTCATCATGTAAATGTAATTGCTACAGAAGCCACCGCTGCAGAAGTGTATCCTTTTGGTGTAGGCTTCCTCAAGAACAATCTACAGTGGTGACTCCACGCCAACATAGAGAGAGAAAAGGAAATGATTATGTTTATGATGATTGATTATGAAGTCTGATTATGAAGATGATAATTATGATGATGATGTTGGTGGTGGTGATGATGAGGATGATGATGATGACGAATACTTCGTAAAATAGAAAGTTGTTGAAAGAATATCGAAATTACCAGTGACTATTATCCATCAAGATTTTTACTTAACTAAACCACTGTGGGGGAGTTACATCGTATCTTGTTTGTGATGTCTGACAAACTTAACAATAACAAAAAATGTCCCGATCCGTGACAGGTACGAACTCATTCAAACAACTAACGTGACCTTATTTTTGTATACAGCAATAACACCATATATCTGTCTATTGCCTTACTTCTTTCTGATTAGTTCACAAGGTACGCCAGGCAGCATTTGAAAACTCGTGATCAACTGTTCAATTAGTCAGCCTTTCCCAAAGTGTGGTTTGCATACCCCCAAAGGGTACTCTAAAGGGGTTCAAAGTGGACCAAATGTTAGAATGGTTGTTTGTATTTTGATATATCCATAATGATATATTGCGTGTGTAGTCCCCCCGGGGGGAAGGGGGGGGGAAGCTCTCAAAAGACACAGAAAGAATATGTCTACTGGACCATCAGGCATGTCGTACAGGGCGACTAATGTGAGGTTGGGCAAGAGACTTCCTGTAAGGGGACCAGCTACTACAGTGGTGGCTTTATGCTCTGTTAAGAGCGCAAAGGAACATGATGATGATGCTAATGATAGATTGGCTTCTTGTTTGTTGATTAGTCATAATGATAGTTTTATTGTTTGTATCTTAATGCATCAATAATCGTGTACTTGTTGTTTGTATTTTAATATATCCACAATGATAGACTGGTTGTTTGTATTTTAATATATCCGCAATGATTGACTGGTTATTTGTATTTTAATATATTCACAGTGATAGACTGGTTGTTTGTATTTTAATTTATCCACAATGGTATACTTGTTGTTTGTATTTTAATATATCCACAATGATAGACTGGTTGTTTGTATTTTAATATATCCACAATGATAGACTGGTTGTTTGTATTTTAATATATCCACAATGATAGACTGGTTGTTTGTATTTTAATATATCCACAATGATAGATTGATTGTTTGTATTTTAATATATCCACAATGATAGACTGGTTGTTTGTATTTTAATATATCCACAATGATAGACTGGTTGTTTGTATTTTAATATATCCACAATGATAGACTGGTTTTTTGTATTTTGATTTATCCATAATGATAGACTGGCTTCTTACTTTTTAATTACACTGACAAACAACATTTTTCTTTCTTATATAAGAATAAGTGTTCTTAGGTCCGTTTCTTGCGCTGATTTCAAATTTGAAATCCGTTTATCTCTATCACGTCGGGTTCTTAAGATATTTGTGAATAAATATATTTTTGGGAAACCGTTATTTGCTCCGTTTCATTTTTACTATATAACTTTTTAAAAATTAATAAAATGCAAAATAATTCTACTTTTTATACTGCTAAAAGATGCATGACATATGTTACGTTATATTTCAAATAGTTACTGTATTTTGAAATAATTCTGAGTGAAATATGGCTTCTAGAAGTTGTAGAAATTCGGCTGATCTGTTCTGTTACGTGTGCGGATATTTTACCGATCGTGTTCACTAGAAAAACTTTACAACATTGCTAAAGAAAGCATATGAACTTTATTTCGATTCGAAAGTTGATGATGCAAATAAATCTTGGATGCCAAATGCAGTTTGTTCGACTTGTGCAAATACATTGGCAGGTTGGTTACGAAAATCGCCGAAGCATAAGTCGATGCCTTTTGGAGTGCCAGTAATATGGCGTGAACCGACAAATCACGCTACTGATTGTTACTTCTGCTTGACAAATATCTATGGTTTCACTTTTAAAACTAGAAAGTCTGTGGTTTATCCAAATATTGAATCGGTTTCGAAACCAGTGCCTCATGATCCAATCACGTGTCCGATCCCAGTTCCACCAGAACAATATCCGTTGGACGTGAATGACCCATCAGAAAGTGATAGTTTACCTGCTTTAGAAACTAATTCTGACTCGGATTATATACCGGTGAATGATGGTGTTCACTTAATTAACCATTCAGAACTTTCAGATCTAATACGTGATCTCGCTCTCACCAAAGGACAAGCGGAATTACTCGGTTCGCGACTCAAAGAATGGAATCTTTTAGCGCCCAATACTCCGATATCTAAATTTCGTCATAGACACAGAGAACTTGTTCAATACTTTGAGATGGATGATGACATTTGCTATTGCAAAGATGTAAAAGGTCTAATGGTGCACCTCGGTCATGAGCACATAGTCAACGAATGGCGACTTTTCATCGACTCTTCCAAGACTAGTCTAAAAGCCGTGTTATTGCATAATGGAAATTTATTTTCATCAATTCCAGTCGCCTACTCTGTTCATATGAAAGACACTTATGACAATATGGCTATACTTTTGGCAAAAATAAAGTACAATGACTAACAATGGCGGATTTGTGGAGACCTAAAGGTCATTGCAATTCTCACGGGCATGCAGACTGGGTATACTAAATTTTGTTGCTTCCTATGTGAATGGGACAGCCGCAACAGACAGGAACATTATGCAAGAAAGGTGTGGCCTATCAGGGATCGTATGCAGCTCGGGCATAAAAATGTAATACACGAGCCAATAGTTAACAAAGACAGCATCATTTTACCACCGTTACATATAAAGTTGGGGCTCATGAAGAATTTCGTAAAAGCGTTAGATAAAACGAGGAAAGCTTTCACTTATCTTCGAGAAAAGTTTCCGCAAATTAGCGATGCAAAGATAAAGGAAGGTATCTTTGTAGGACCTCAGATTAGGAAAGTTATTGCAGACAAACAATTCGAGAACTTGTTACATGGTAGTGAACTTCGCCCATGGATGGCATTCAAATCGATCGTCGATAACTTTCTGGGAAATCACAAATCTGTCGACTATGTGCATATTGTTAAGCAGTGCATAGATGCATACAGAATTATGGGCTGTAACATGTCCCTCAAAATCCATTTGCTCGATTCGCATCTTGACTTTTTCCCTGACAACCTTGGCGAAGTCAGCGATGAACATGGAGAACGATTCCATCAAGATATCGCCGTAATGGAGTCACGTAATCAAGGACGGTGGAGTGTGACCATGCTTGCCGATTATTGTTGGATGCTTCATCGCGATGTACCACATGCCATTCACCGACGAAAGTCGACTGCAAAGAAATTCAAGCCTACATAACTGTTATACTTCTTGTACAAATGATGTTGTAATACTGTATGCATTGTTAAAAAACTTCAATTGCGTATTTCTAGAGATCCCTACCTGATAGAGAAAAACGGTTTGCAGATTTAAAAACAGCGCATTAAAATTGACCAGAAAAACATAGAAATGTTAGAGAAAGAAAAAAAAATTTTTTTTTTGTTAGCCAGTGTTATCCATAAAAAGTCTCCATACATTTAATGGATACGACAGTAGTTCTATGTTTACACTTACTCTTCTTTCTTCTACTCTTTTATTCTCGTTTGACACGTAAACTTCGTGTTTGAAAAAGAAAACCAATAGTTGCAGTAAAAGATATAAATGAAGTAAAAACATTAAGTCAAACTTCTGTCGTAACATAAACAAGAACCCCGAAACAATCAGCAAGAAATACTTACCAGAAAGTAGGAAAATGAAAACAGATATTATATAACAGCAATAACATGAAAAATTATAAATTCACATAGGACCAAATGTAAGTAGTAATTTAGCAGCAACAAAAGTAAACTTAATACTAACTTGGAATCTTCTTGTAGAAAATTATACGTCTGTTTTAAAATCCAAAATGAATTGTAAAACTTCATCCAGTGACAATGTTAAAAATGTCAGATGGTATGTCATATCAAAATGTATATCAAAGTTCAAGTACACTTCTAATCAAAGTTTTCACAATTCTGATCACGCAGGTCGCAGCAGGCTGTTTTATGAGAGACCCAGCGAGACTAGAACAATATGAGCAGACGACCTTCTGTTAAAGTTGATATAGGACCAAAGTTTGTGAGCTCGTGAAACACATCGCGTGATGTGACCTTGTCGCGTGCGTCTAAGAGGTCACGGTTGTGTGTAAACTTTTCACCTCTTCTCTTTATGAAACAACTTGTTATTGTTTATCTTCTTTTCATTTATTAATTTTTTAAAATTTAAGAAATTGATCATCATCAGCTGTCATCTCCACATCGAAGTTCGGCTTCAATGCATCTCCAACGTCTTCTGTCTCTTGTCTTAAGCATACCTTACAAAGACTCAATATGTCCACCCTTCGCATGAGCACGGCGGGTATTTCAAGTGAAACTTTGGCTGTTGAGTTGCAAGCGGTAATTGTTTCATGTCTCTGCACACACTGGTCAAGTAGGTGAAAAAAAAGAAAGAAATAGGTACATTCTTTTATTGTATGCTTAAAAACTTGCAGAGATTACACTGACAAACAACATTTTTCTTTCTTATATAAGAATAAGTGTTCTTAGGTCAGTTTCTTGCGCTGATTTCAAATCTGAAATCCGTTTATCTCTATCACGTCGGGTTCTTAAGATATTTGTGAATAAATATATTTTTGGGAAACCGTTATTTGCTCCGTTTCATTTTTACTATATAACTTATTAAAAATTAATAAAAAGCAACATAATTCTACTTTTTATACTGCTAAAAGATGCATGACATATGTTACGCGATTTTTCAAATAGTTACTGTATTTTGAAATAATTCTGAGCAAAATATGGCTTCTAGAAGTTGTAGAAATTCCGCTGATCTGTTCTGTTACGTGTGCGGATATTTTACCGATCGTGTTCACCAGAAAAACTTTACACCATTACTAAAGAAAACATATGAACTTTATTTCGATTCGAAAGTTGATGATGCAAATAAATCTTGGAAGCCAAATGCAATTTGTTCGATACATTGGCAGGTTGGTTACGAAAATCGCCGAAACATAAGTCGATGCCTTTTGGAGTGCCAGTAATATGGCGTGAACATACAAATCACACTACTGATTGTTACTTCTGCTTGACAAATATCCATTGTTTCACTTTTAAAACTAGAAAGTCTGTGGTTTATCCAAATATTGAATCGGTTTCGAAACCAATGCCTCATGATCCAATCACATGTCCGATCCAAGTACCACCAGAACAATATCCGTTGGACGTAAATGAACCATCAGAAAGTGATAGTTTACCTGCTTTAGAAACTAATTCTGACTCAGATTACATACCGGTGAATGATGGTGTTTACTTAATTAACCATTCAGAACTTTCAGATCTAATACGTGATCTCGCTCTTACCAAAGGACAAGCGGAATTACTCGGTTCGCGACTCAAAGAATGGAATCTTTTAGCGCCCAATACTCCGATATCTAAATTTCGTCATAGACACAGAGAACTTGTTCAATACTTTGAGATGGATGATGACATTTGCTATTGCAAAGATGTAAACGGTCATGAGCACATAGTCAACGAATGGCGATTTTTCATCGATTCTTCCAAGACTAGTCTAAAAGCCGTGTTATTGCATAACAGAAATTTTTTTTCATCAAATCCAGTCGCCTACTCTGTTCATATGAAAGAAACTTATGACAATATGGCTAAACGTTTGGAAAAAATAAAGTACAATGACTACCAATGGCGGATTTGTGGAGACCTAAAGGTCATTGCAATTCTCACGGGCATGCAGACTGGGTATACTAAATTTTGTTGCTTCCGATGTGAATGGGACAGCCGCAACAGACAGGAACATTATGCAAGAAAGGTGTGGCCTATCCGGGATCGTATGCAACTCGGGCATAAAAATGTAACACGCAAGCCATTAGTTAACAAAGACACCTTCATTTTACCACTGTTACATATAAAGTTGGGGCTCATCAAGAATTTCGTAAAAGCGTTAGATAAAACGAGCAAAGCTTTCACTTATCTTCGAGAAAAGTTTCCGCAAGATAGCGATGCAAAGATAAAGGAAGGTATCTTTGTAGGACCTCAGATTAGGAAAGTTATTGCAGACAAACAATTCGAGAACTTGTTACATGGTAGTGAACTTCGCGCATGAATGGCATTCAAATCGATCGTCGATAACTTTCTGGAAAATCACAAATCTGTCGACTATGTTGCATATTGTTAAGCAGTGCATAGATGCATACATAATTATGGGCTGTAACATGTCCCTCAAAATCCATTTGCTCGACTCGCATCTTAACTTTTTCCCTGACAACCTTGGCGAAGTCAGCGATGAACATGGAGAATGATTCCATCAAGATATCGCCGTAATGGAGTCACGTTATCAAGGACGGTGGAGTGTGATCATGCTTGCCGATTATTGTTGGATGCTTCATCGCAATGTACCACATGCCATTCACCGACGAAAGTCGACTGCAAAGAAATTCAAGCCTACATAACTGTTATACTTCTTGTACTAATGATGTTGTAATACTGTATGCGTTGTTAAAAAACTTCAATTGCGTATTTCTAGAGATCCCGACCTGATAGAGAAAAACGGTTTGCAGATTTAAAAACAGCGCATTAAAATTGACCAGAAAAACATAGAAATGTTAGAGAAAGAAAAAAAAAGTTTTTTTTTGTTAGTCAGTGTTATCTTACTTTTGTGATAGAAAGCATCCTCTTACCACATAACGGGGCCGAGAATAATTTTTTTGAAAAGGGTACAATTTTTTATGGACACCCTGTATTCTTTCCTGTCCATCTCTTGATGTTATCTTCCTACTTGTAGCGTTGTCTTCCTCTTGCACGTTTTGCCTGCAACTCTGCTTTCTGTTATGGTCTTCAATGTTATGTCTTTTTACATGGCCAAAATATTTTAGCTGTCTTTCATTAATTCTCTATTCATTTCTAGGTTTTCTATGACCTGTTTATTTGTATTCTTCTCTTTCCACGAGACTTGCCACATTCTTCTTCATATCCACATCTCACATGCCTCAGTTCTTTCCTGTAATTGCTTGTTCTTGGTCCATGTTTTTACACCATACAATAATGAATAACAGACATAACATTTGTTGGTTCTTAGTTTGAACTTGTGATTTTTTTCGTTTGGATGTTAGTATTAACTGTCTCATGTTGTTGAATGTAGCTTTGGCAGTTCCTATTCTTTTCTTGATTTCAGTCTCCCATTTGCCATCTTCTTTTATTATTTGAACAAGATATGTGTAACGATATTTGTGTATGTCCTTTTACATCACGTTCGTTATCTCCTACATTATAACTTCATTTCTTCATTTTCCGCATTCATCGTCCTATTATTTGATATATTTCCAGCACCTACATTATTTTTGCTCTTACCACTCCAAGGTGAATCGTAATAATACCAGGCTAATTAGACAGGTCAGTGGATAATACGTTTATCACGTAAGTCGCCTAACCACCTTTGATAGAGTCGATCTTTATCGACCCAAGATGGTCGCGCACGATCGATTAAAAGAAAGCCATATTGTCTGTCTTAAATATCCGTCAGGCGGATGCACGAAAACACAGGTGATATACATAATCGCTTCCGTTGGCCCATCTTTGTATCAATATTACCGATAATCTGTCTGGAGAGACAATATTGTGGGAAAGCATCTAGACAGGAAATACGTTCACAGATTTGTTTGTGAGTTTGCATAAAGATGCAATCGGAAGTATTACTGCCCTACTAGAAAGAGGTCACGAGTTGGACTTTTAAAATTTGATATTTCAAAATACGCGGGGGAAATTAAATTTAACACCCCGACCCATTTAGTTCTGAAGAGCTTACCACTGGCTTAATTTGAGAGCCGGAATGGACTTTGACTTTCATTGGAAAATTCGTAGGAAGTACAATCTGAGATTTTCACTGAGAAATGGAGATATAATCTTGCGCAATCGGAGTCACAGATCAGACGGCATCACCACGTCAAATTAGCAACTCCCAGGACCCAGAGAGAGAGAGAGAGAGAGAGAGAGAGAGAGAGACATCGTACTACGAATTCCAAAATTATAAGTGACAGATCGAAGTATTTGGGCAACTTTGAAACTTAAAAAGTAAACCCGCATTTTTAAATACAAAGACTGGAAACTTAAAGGACCAGGACAACGTATTTGGGCAACTTTGAAACTAAAAAGTCAACTCGCATTTTTAAATACAAAGACTGGAGTCCTAAGGAATCAGATAATCCGTCATAAGAAGAATACTAAAATTTCCCAGACCAAGTGCATCGAAAGCATCTAACCTAAGTTGCTGTGTCCATTCTAAACTGTGCCAGGAAATTGTGTTCCCAAAAGTTACTTTGGGGTGAGTGTAAACATTTATTTTACCAATGTGAATTTGACATGTTTTCCTTGCTAAGTAGTTATATATGAGGCTGGCAACCTCAACATATGAAAATAGTATATTCATAAACCACTACAGCAAGGGCTAGTGTTTGTTTTATGCTAAGTCGCTCAGCAACGTGAAAGCAGCAGCAACCCCATACTCCGAATGGAGCAGTGATGATTACATCACATGTGCCTAAAGTGTGTAGTATCATTTTGTGAGATATATGTACCTTGTTAATTGTAATTCAGGCACAAATCATTGCGTTCGCTCTGTCCAAGCACTTATTTTCCCAGTTTAATACCCAGAAGAATACTGGTGATTTCTAATCATTTTTCCTGAGCTACGCTGTGTATAATCAAGAATATAATTATTCAGAGAGACTAACATTGGTGTGTTGACAGCGAGACAAAGTGCCTGTTAATCTTCCCACCCAGTGTACTTAGCAGAGGCATTTTTTCTTTTTATTTTGTCTAAAGTTGGTAGAACGAAGCTATCAGAAAGTTCGTGGAATGAAGCTATCAGACTGTTCATGGTACGAAGCTGCAAGGTTAAAGTTTCGACGCCCCTGGTTGTGAGTTAAAAGCAAGGAATCAGCACTAACCGCCTAATTTGGACGTTGTGTGAAGAAGTGCCCTCATCCCAAAAGAATTTACGAAACCACGGCTGCAGGACTCACTTAGACCAGCTAAGTTTATTAAGGAAACAGCAAAAGGACAATTGTTTTTATCAATCCTCAACCCAAGTCTCAATAAAGACAAATTTTAATTACATCTAAAATGATCATTCAAACTAATTGATTATTAAATTTGTTACATGTTATTTTAAAACTAAACAATCATTGTTGACTCAGTTATTATAGGTATGAACGCAAAGGTATGAGCAAGGCTCTTTAATATATATACATCTAGATATATATTTATATCTATAGAGCAAATACTTATAAAAGAATTTCGTTGGAGTTACACGAGCTGGGGGCTTGAACGGGCTAAAACCATTGCATAATTCTTCACAAAAGGCGACGGATCAGATATAAGTTAATAGTGCTCTGCCATATGCAGCATTGTTCTTGACTTCTGAAAACATCTTCTGAATACTCCCTTGAGATAGAAGCGTCATTATCCTTCTATCTACAACTCTGCCAAGAGTAATCTTGTAATCTTGTGCGAAGATAGACACCGTTGAAGACCCATATTAGATACTTTTGAGTGTTGGCCACAGGTGGACTACTACTGCAGAGCTAAGAGGAGGCAATCCGTGACAATATGAGAAACTCTTGACTTGTGAAGGAATTAAAATGATACAGGTGTTCAAAAGTTCGAATATTATTGATTCTGTGATAACTTTGAAGTCCGAGTGAAGATAGCAGACGTCGGTTTGACCACACGGTACGTTCATTTTTATTTCATAATGCAACATATACTGTATTAGATGACCTTAGTCCGACATGACATGCAGACATAAACACACGTCATCATCATTTTCTTCTTCAAGTAACATGACTGCTGGCTTAGGGATCATGTCTCTCTACAACTTCCGGTCTCTAGTACCATTTATCAGTTTTGTTGTTGACTTCTTTCCATGTCATGACGTCAAACTGTCCAGTATTTTGTATAACCTGATTAGAATCACATGGCTGACCGGTAATGCTTGCTGTCGCTACCGGAATGAGAGAAAAAATACTAAACACAACCCCCCCCCCCCCCCCCCCCCCAAAAAAAAACAAAAACAAAAAAAAACAAAAAAACTAAGTGATGGAAAATTACAAACCGAGAAGAAAAAGGGAGACAAAAAAATTATATTTCTCCCTCCACTCTACTAGAGCAAGTGGGCTTTGGTGAAGCCTTCTTGCAAGGGTGCAAACTACATTGGTGTCTCCTTGCTCTGTATTTAGCGGAAACCCAAATGATTATGATAATGATGATAATGATTGTCACAGAATGACCTCGAAACGTTTCATTTCTTGTGCCATCCCATAATTCATTTTGTGCTCTTCATGTTCTATTTTCCTACCTCGGACAATATTTGGAATTTTCGAGTCATTGTTTTCACTTCTTCCTGTAATAATTCGTCATGTTTGTTTGCCTACCAATCCTCGCTGAGAGTTGGTACAGGTAAGACCAGATTGGCCGTCAGTCATTTTCGTGTTGTGACACCCGGTGTTTGTGTTTGCACAGGGAGCGTCGGTTATATGACAGACACACCTGAAGACGACGGAAATGTTGTAATCGCTTCAGGGCAGAATTGTTACGAAGACATTATTTGTGACAATGAAGGAAGAGCTGAGTATAAACAGGAACGATAATCGAAGGAAATAACAGTTCCTTATATGGAAAGTGACTTTAAAAAAAATCATGCAGAATTTTCCTATTAAGAAATTGTTGGGATAAAACGCATTATAACACGCCTGATTGAATACAATTGGCTGGGGAATTCTAGATGCTATAAACAACACTTATGATTGGACCCTGGTCAGACTGTAACAACCACGTGCGTTGGACAAAATTTGCAATGTAATCGGACACTTTCGCCAGTTTAGAGCACTGTGAAATGTACCTCGTCAAGAAGACAGCCAGCAGCTAGCCAGAGTAAGGAATATGATCAGAATTTCATTTATTGGACCGGACCTTGTTTGAGCATCTTGTGGACTTATATCCCAGGATAACTCTACCTGCATTAACACGAAAAGCCGGAATCCTTGGAATCTGAACACAAAGTCAGAGTGGGAGCCGTGTGTAAAGTAATACCCCAGACCGCGAGTAAGAGGCATCTTAAACAAGTTACCTTAACTATTTCTCTGAGCCAGGAGTCAGTATTCCCAAGAGATTTTGGGGTGAGTTGTACATTTTAAAATTCTGTATTTTACATTTATTAACATGTGAAAATTGCAAGTGGATGTCCAAGTCATACGAGTATAAGGCTGGCAACCTCAGCATATAGAATGATGGTTTTATGAACCACCACTGCAAGAGCTGTTGACTGCTTTATGCGGGTTTCTCATAGAGAACCAAAAGCAGAGGTAGTCCCAAGATCTATATGGAGCAAGGAGTGGATGGTGATAGAACTGATGTACATGCTTATTATATTATTTACTTTTTCAACCAGTGCAAATGTAAAGATATTCAATATAAATGTAATGAATGTTTCCTGCTAACTGGGAATAATATTAATGCTCTGAGAGGGTAAAGTTCTGAGGTAGATGGGACTTTCTCTTCTTTCATAATATTAGTCGGTAGTACCAGTTGAAGGTGCTATCTTCGGAACAAAATGTGTAGTATGTGGCCTGCTGTCAACGCTAGACACCATCATCAGACGGGTCTTGAAGACCAGCTTCGTGATTACTCCCTGATATTTCTTGGAACGTGTCACAACCTCCAGACTTGACCAGTGGCGAGAGTGCATCAGTCCATAACCTGCAAAGAACCAACCATCAGCTGGAGCAGAATTCAATAAACATACTGGCAGCTAAGTACAAACTTAAAAGCTGCCAAGTGAACTTTCAGACAATGTCCTCAATATCCATAAAATCATCCTGAAATGATTACCTTTTTTAAAAAGAATTTTTCATTTTACACTGTTAAATATAATTGATTATTAAATTTGTTATTTGTATATATACAAATTTATTGTTGATTTAATCCTCTTGTGTGTACTGCACCCGTATGTCTCAGTCACCTTTAATATACTTAAAGCAGAGCTACTAAATTAAGATTTCACTGAATTAAATCTGCTGGGGGCTTGAACGAGCTAAATCATTCAATATATCTTAATAAAAATTGTCGGGAAGATAATATGTTAACTGTGCTAAGACACATTCAGCATTGTTCTTGATTTCTGAATATCTTGTGAACATTCCCTCAAGGTAGAAGCATCATCATCCTTCTATTTGGATTTCTGCCAAGAGTAATCTTGTGCGAAGGTAGATACCTTTAAAGACGCACATTATATACTCTAGGTTTTGGCCTTTGCTGGAAAATCACTGAGGAGCACGGGGGGGGGGGGGGGGGGGGGGGGGGCAACCCGTGACAATGATTATCCACGATTATTTTTAATCTTCAACCAACTACCTCCACGTTGTTAATACAATAAGCTGTTACTGGTACGTTATTAGTACAGTGAACAGTACACCAGCTGTCACCTCCGCGTTATTACAACAGTGGACAGTACAACAACTGTTACCTCCACGTTGTTACTACAGTGGACAGTACAGCCAACTGCTACCCCCACGTTATTACTACAGTGGACAACACAACCAACTGCTACCTCCATTTTGTTACTACAGTGGACAGTACAATCAACTGCTACCACCACCTTGTTACTACAGTGGACAGTACAACCAACTGCTACCTCCACCTTGTTACTACAGTGGACAGTACAACCAACTGCTACCTCCACCTTGTTACTACAGTGGACAGTACAACCAACTGCTACCTCCACCTTGTTACTACAGTGGACAGTACAACCAACTGCTATATCCACCTTGTTACTACAGTGGACAGTACAACCAACTGCTACCTCCACGTTGTTACTACAGTGGACAGTACAACCAACTGCTACCTCCACCTTGTTGCTACCGTGGACAGTACAACCAAATGCTACCTCCACGTTGTTACTACAGTGGACAGCACAACAGCTGTCATCTCCACATTGTTACTACAGTAGACAACACAATAGCTGTCACCTCCACTTTATTACTACGGTGGACAGTACAACAGCTATAACTGTGCACGATTTTCGTGCTGTTTGTGCACATGAGATTTCTGTTTTCAGAATTGAGAAACCCAAGGTGACCACCCATTACAGAATTGAGAAACCCAAGGTGACCACCCATTACATAATTTTACGCTTTGTTATTTATAAAAATAGGTAATCCCATAGAAGATACAGCCATGAAGGAGTGAAGTGTTAGAGACATCACTATACTGTGTCGAAGATCGAGAGATGGGGTGACCAGTTCCCTCCCTGTCTGCCTTTTCGTTCCCTACCTTAAGAGCAGAATCAGATAGCGATTTACAGCCGGGTATACTGGGGCGTGACGCCACAGTGTTACGAACCCAGCACCTTTGCGACGCTTTGCTACACAATTGTTTAAATGTAGTTGTAAAAAATAATAATTAAATTGACAAATTTTGTTATTTAAAAAAGTTAAGTTTTATAAAAAAAACAAAAAAAAAAAACTCTGTTATAAATACACTTTCAACGACCACACCAGTTTGGAAAAGATATTTGTCTTACTATTGCCCTTAGACATATAAACGTAAATATGTGTATACCGTGACAGCCCTTAACTACGGTCATCAGCCTCATCAGCATTCAAAGGATAAGCTAAGTGTTTCCTAAAATAAACGCCACTGTCTACCCGTCTCCCACAAGGTAAATTATTTGAAAGGTTTTCTGTCAATTATTGAAACAGTTGGAGCTCATCTTAGCGTTAAAAGAACTGCATACAGTTTAGTCGAGTGACATAGACCTGGAGCGATCGAGTTTCAAAGTGATTAGAACACGTGCTTCTCGAGGCAAACGGATCAGGTTCGAAATAAGGTCATATGACGCTCTGGTCGACCCAGCTGTGAAATTGGGTACCTGACTCTGCTATGAGTTAGGGAAGGCATTGAGGAAGGCAACTGGTCCACCCTACCTCACAAAGGTGAGACCTAGTATAAGTCGGAGTCTCTTATATTTTGCTTCCCTATGGCAGTATTTGTAAATGGCCACATTTACCTTTATTACGCACACTGGTAAAGAATGACGGAAATCGTATCATGTTCCGCGATTTATGACGTTGTACCTCATGTCTCTCTATCAGCCTTTTTATTCTGGAAGAACGCGTGAAATAATTTTCAGGTCTCAGGGAATCCCTGCATAAAATTATTGTATCTACAGCTCATGGTACGTTAGCGTGGTCAGTAAGTTGTAAATATAATAATCCAATAAAAATTGTTAGTGCTCGTTTGAGTAGAGAATGACATTTTCTGGGGATCTGTTTATTTTGGTCAACTTATTAGCCTAATCTTTCTGTGTGGTTCCCTCTCCGCATAAAGGATTTGAACTCTAGTGCAAGTTAGTGGTGTAGGTAGAAGAAATTTAAGTTTTTCCATTTTTTAATTTTCTAGCTGATTTTTTTAAACCTTATGCAAGTAGACTTAAAAGTTTCATCACAAATGTCTACTATACAAGATGCTAAAAAAAAATACGGTATGAACAAAATTAGTTTTCTTCCTTATTTAAAACTAAACATGATATCGGAGTGGCTAAGAGGTATGGCGTCCGCCTCGAGTTCTAGAGGTACCGGGTTCGATTCCCAGTTTAGGGAATATAATTTATGGACAATTTTTTACAGAACCAGTGGTCATTGTGATGTCATACTCCCCCTTCTCCTGGGTAGTGAGATCGAATGTCTAGCCTTCTCGGATAAGGGCGAAATAATAGGAGGTCCTGTGTGCAAGTTGCACACGTTAAACATCCCTCGGCAGTTGGAAATCGTAAAGAGTAGGTTGTAAGTCCACTGCCCTGGCAAAATTTTAAAATTAGAAACTTACCCACCAAAAAAATATTTATAGAATGTGTAATTCCTATATACACACATTGGAGTTCTTGCACTGTGCTGAGATCTTCCTAAGGGTGGAGATCGGAGCACTGATGGAGTAGTCCACGTGCAATGAAGATAGTCCTTAAAACCAAACCAAACCAAACCATTGAAAAATGATATTTTAGCCAACCTTCCTTTAAAAAAAAAACACACGTGGTTGAGCTGAGCTTACCTTTCTTTAAATGAATCATTTTCTTTCCCTTTCATAAATTAAAAATAATCATACTTATTTAGTCGTTACCATTCTACCGTGAGGTGCAGAGGTTTGGAAGAGAGAGAGAGAGCGCCAGACTATCCTATCGGCTGTCTTCCTCCTGGCCTGGTTCCATTCTAGTCCTCGGTCCTTCAAAGATTGTCTAATGTTGTCCTCCCAGTGGACTCTGGGTCGTCCTGGGGGTCTGGATCCCTGGCTCTTTGTTTCCCATGCTTGTCGTGGTAGCCGATCTTCTCCCATTCTGCAGACATGGCCAAACCATCTTAGTTGGGACTGTTCTACTTGGGTCTGTAGGGGGTGGGATTTTAGGCCTTGACGTATCGTCTGGTTGAGGACCATGTCTCTTCTTGTTACTTTAACCACCTTCCTCAGATACCTCATTTCTGAGGTTTGGATCTGGCTTTTGTGGGTTGTAGTCATTGCCCATGACTCGCATCCATATGTCAAGACTGGGACATAGGTGATGCGGTATACAGCCATCTTCGTTTTCTTACCAACCTCTCTCTTGCTGAGGAATCCTCGATTTATGGCCTGAAAAAGTCTACCAGCTGCTGCTTTTCGAGTGGCCAACTCTTCTTTGATGCCTCCCTTTCGGTATATAACAGCTCCGAGGTATTTAAAGTGGTCGACCTGCTCCATGACCTGTACTCCCAGCTTAATCTGATGTACTCTTTCTTCTCGTGCTATCACCATGGATTTTGTTTTAGAGCTGCTTACGACCATCCCTCTCTTCTCCAGCTCTTCATTCCAGACTTTCAGGTTGGATTGGAGATGTGCCTCTGATTTAGCAATCAGGGCAACATCATCAGCAAATGCCAGCTCTGAAATACAGACCTGTCTCATCTTCCAGTACTCCACTGAATACTTTCTGGTTCTCTCCTTACATGCCTTGATGACATCGTCCATGAGGAGTATGAAAAGATAAGGTGACAGGATATCACCTTGTCTTACACCAGTGGTGGTCCTGAACTCTTCTGACTTATGGTTTGCTGTCCTCACATAATTTCTGCAAGACTTGTAGAAGCTCTGTGTAGCATGAATCAGAGGTGCTGTAATGTTCTTCCTTGCCAAACAGTCCCAAAGTTTCTCCAGGGGACCCTGTCAAACGCCTTTTCCAGATCTATGAAACAAAGATCCATTTCACTCTTATACTCACATTTAATCATAAGACACACTAATACATTTCTGTTAAATAACTGGCTTAAGCCAAAATGAGATTTAATTTTTCTAAGGTAGGTTCGGTACTTTTGATTTAAATAAAGATTGTAAATTGATTTTAATTAATGATATTTAAAACATGAAAGTTTATTGGTAATTTTGTATAGTAAAGCTACTAATAAACATAGGCCGTAGCAATATGACACCCGTGTGTTACCGGGGCCCGAAAGGGGAGCAAAGAATAGTAACACTGCACCCTACCACGCATGTCGTAAAAAGCGACTAAGGAGGGTATGGGCATGGGGCTGTTTACCCCATCCCGTAAAAACTTCGCACAGTGGGCTGATCACCTGCTTGCCAACCAATCTGATTACGGAAACAATGATAGATTGTTTGGTCTGTTTTTGTTCCACAAAGACGCCACTAGGCGTGGTGGAAACAGCGATAGATTGATCAATTTGTTGTTGCCCTAAGACGCCACTAGGCGTACTGGCCACATACTGCTTTGCCGGTTGATGGCTAAGGATGGAAGAAGAAGAAAGTAGCAATATGAATAAAAATATAGCCTAAGATACAGTTTTATACAAGACTTTGAAAAACACTTTTTTTTTAATGACGCTCTCTCGCGGAACCCATAGCGTTCCATGGAACCCCGGTTAACAAACTCTGCTATTGGATGTAGGATATAGTTTCTACAATTTTCCTGAATTTCCATAATTTCACATTATGTCTCTCCTGGTAAGATTAATGGATTTTCTTAAACATCTAAACATCTCTGTAGTGCCTTCTAAATACAATATCTAAATTAGTATATAACAATATAGGGCATAAAGGCAAAGATAAGAAAGTACAAAAGAACTTTCTGCTAGAACGGTTGGTATCGCCTACGCCTTCAGATTATTATTTGCTAACGAATAGCTGAACAAAACGGTACCCAATTTTTCAAATTCGTCCTTGACATAAACAACCACTTTTCCTAGTTCTAAGAAAATATTTGCCTAAAATGCATTGTGGAACGAGGAGGGGAAAGGATAGATGAAATGCTAATTCGTTTCGCATTGATTTTAAACTAAAAGCAACCATAGCACAGGGGCAATCCTTGCCTTAGGGGTTTCCCCAAATACAATGAAAAAGTTAGAATTGTGGACACCTCGGTCATGTAAACATGTTAAGCTCTTATTAGGAATGGCCTAAGCTCTCGTAATTATCTCGTAAGTACATGAGAAAAGAAGTGAACAGGAGGTAGTTTAAAAATAAAACAACCAACATAGAAAAAAAGATAGAATTTTGAACCAAACCACATAGCCCCTTAAAAATTGTAGATTCGTGTACATAAAGACTTGCTGACCAAGAATATGTTATTAGTTATATAAATAGTCCCTTAACTAATTAAATATTGATAAAACAATACATAGAGATCAGAGATACTGTCAGGTCAAGTCATATCTGCTTAGATTGGATCGCATATTTTTTGGGAAAAAAGTAGATGACAGATAGGCTAGGATAGAACAGTGAATCCGATTGGGTGGCATTTGAAGTGAGACGAAATATTATTGGCTGACCTTTGAATAAACATAAATAACATAGTAACGTAGGAAAAGTTTGAATGATATTTTTTGAAAAAAGACTGTTTACCCTTGTAATATTAATAGCGATTGGCTAACTGAATCGATATTGTCAGAATAAGCGTTGGGGAGGACGCCATTTCTAAGACAATTTTCAACAGTGATAGATGAGAGCAGGCTGTGCTTTAAAATACAAGTTCTAAGCAGCCTGGGCAATAAAACAGATCGAAACTGTGTCAGTCATCGTCTCTGTGTATATTTCATTGAAAATTGTGGTAAGATTGACATTTATTAACCTTTATTTTATGTAAAAATTGAATGTGAAATAATAATATATGTCTGGGCATGAGTGGGTCTAAAGCGACCATGAGGCAAAGCCTAAAGATTGATCCACCATGTGATAGACTAACAGAGAGGTGTAAAACTACAAGAATATGTATGAGTGTCATAAAGGAGCATAACACCTATCCTATTATATGGAAGAGATTACAGCTGGAATTGCAGTGGCGTTGTAACTATTAGGGAAAGGAATACTGGTGTACATTGTCACATCAAAAGAAAATGGTGGCATAGGTTTGTATAAGGATATGATCCTTTTGTTTGTTTGTAATGTACATGTCCTTAACTGTGGACTATTAGTGTATGCTAGATATTACGAAGGATGCATACCTTCACATTTCAGAGGTCCTGGGTACTGACGTTAATGTGGTACCAAACGCTTGAAAATTGATTGATTCAGGACTCTGCCTGTTTACTGCGAGCCCATGCTAGTGGCCATTGCCTATCAAACAGGGAACAGATTGTCAAGCGAGCAGAGGAAAGGTTCAACCTATATTCTACGGCCAAGTTAAGTTCTCGTTCGGCACCTGAAAGCTCAACTACAGAACTTTAAAAGAACTATATAATGACAGTGAATAAAACTGGGACAAATATTTAATAGTTCCACAAGTGACAAAATAGAAACAAATATTTCCAAAAGGACATGATTTAAAACAACAACCTAGTAGTACCACCAGTATTACCTTAAAGTAGGAGAACACTACAGACGTATATTAGAAAAATATTATATATATGGACAAAGGATCTGTTGTGCTATTTGACTGATGTAAATGATTAATTTGATTTCACTTTTAAATTGTCAGTCCTGATTACAAATAAATTTGAATCAGGATAATAAAACTGTAAAAATCTTATTTACACAAAATTCAACCACAGTCTTAAATAAGATAGCCTTTTAGAGTGTCGTTTGTATGTTATTATGGTAGTACTGTGTGCTGTTGTGAATAATAAACTATTTGTTTGTATGTTTGTTGATTATTGTGCATCACACTCTACATTCATAACCCTAGACACAACACGAAGTCATTTAATATACTAATATAAATACATTTTGAATGAGATAAAAAGGTGGTAGTGGAAAGGTACCCTGAAAAGTTCACAATATTATTGGGTATATTCAGGGACCTTCATAGCTAATCTCATTTAATACAAATATAATAATACCTACAACAATTCATAACATCAAATCCCCCACAATCTCATTTCGCAGGATGTGATTTTCCTCTCTTGCATATTGGTCAGGGACATTGTTTGACACTGATAGCAAAGAGTTGGTAAGAACATACTTTTTATCAGTTGTCGTTTAGTTTGAGTAGTGGTGGCTGCTGGTTGTGGTGAAGTGGGATGATATAAATAATTATAGGGGACTTAGTGTACTGACTGAGATCAGCTGTGAAGGTATCTGTATCTAATAAGTGTGGTGTATTACAGATGACCTTACTTGCTACCACATTTATACCTCAGTCAGAATTATTCTGGAATATTGTGATGACTACGTTGAATGTCTAGGGTTATGAAAATGATGGAGTGTAAGTCACAACAACAACAGACAGATAAACAATTTAATTTATTCCACAACACTTTACAACACTGTGACACTCACACACATATAACACTCTATAAGACTATCTTAAATGAGTCAAGTGTTAAAGTTTTTAAAAAAATATATGTATTAATTTCTTTCAATAATGGATATCCTGATTCCACTACACAGTGAACCAGGAATCACAATCAAATGTAATTACAAGTTGTATGTACACAATTTATAAATATTATCTTTGTATTGACATATTTTATTATTATTATTCTATGTGTGTAATTTGTGAAGTAGTACTATGAAGTAATACTGGCTTTTCAAGCTAGGTTGTGGTTTGTCATAATGACTTCAGGTGTTTACTTATGGTGGAAATCGTATTGGGAAAAGTTCACAGTTCCTATCAATTGAAACAATTTATTGTCCCTCTTTTGTTAATATAATGTCAATTTTAGAGGGGGTACATAGGATTGAGCTGCTCTGGCCACAGAATCTTATCTGCTGTGATGGCGGCAGGAAACAGTCTCCTCTGCTCGATTGCTTCACTGCGTTCTTGAGACCTCTCACTGGTCGCTATCTGGACCAAGGAGTAAGCTACCAACCTCTGGATTCAGCAAAACTCAGACCAGGTGCTGCCTCAATAAGTATAGGACCACGGTCCCTGAAACAAGAAGGTTGTACCTCCTACTTCAGAACTAATTTATAATCTATTTCCACACTGAACACAATACATAACAAACACTGAGTTCAGAGCGGTATGCCAACTGCTAGCTTCATCTGAAACAATTTACACCAGTATTCTTCTCCCTAATGGTTACTACGCCTCTGCAATTTCAGCTGTAAGTCCTTCTATACAATAAGATAGGTGTCAGTGTACTATTTGGCAATCCCATGCAGTTCTACTTCTCTCCGACAAGTTTTGTTCAGGTTGGAGCAATATCTAGGCTTTGCATCATGTTTGCTACTGAACCACACACATATACAGACATAAATTATCAATTCACATTCAATTTTCATCAAAAAGATATCAAATATGTCAATCTTACCATAATTCATGGAAATAATAAACAAATACGTTGACTGGCGATGAATATGGCACAATTTCGATCTGCCTCTGTCCCAGGCTTTTATTTAGAAAAATATGCACTGGCTCTCAACGCACTGTTTCTTAGTAAGTTTATTTTAAAATGTGGCACTGAACTGACGCTCCTAATTGACTATATTGGCGGGTCTAACCAATCGGGCCATGTTTACACAAGCTTTTGAAAAAAGTACCCCTACTACCGTTTCCCCTAACAACAAAAAATTAGTATTTGTAGTCCGACTAATCGTGTTTCGCCTTACATTTACTTCTATCCAATCAAATAGGATTTAACATGGTGGCCTATTTCCCGTAAAATGGTGGTTTCAAAACATGCCACTGTGCGATTATGATTTGGTGTTGTCTGACACCCTCACTATTTTCTTTTGGCTATAATTTGTTAAATATTAGACTAATTGCTTAGCACCTAACATATTCTTTGTCAGCAAGTCCTAAGGCACCCAAATATATAAGTTTTAAGGGAGCTAAGTGGTTGCGTTCAAAATATGTATTTTCTTCTAGGATAGTCGTGCTGTTGCCACCTCCTCACTTCCAAACTTTAGGGTGTCTGCTGTACTGTCAGACTAATGTCAGGAGTCTAGACATAAAACAGTAGAATGTCATGTTTCCTAATAAGCATTTTACAGGTTTTTAAACCTAACCCTCGTAGTTGTAGTGTTTTTTATCACTGTCTATTTGAAAAAAAGTAAGTGCTTCATGCCTTACGCTTGGGGTGGCATTAATTTTATATCGCGAGACGCGTGTTAGTGTTGCATGCGTTCCTGCTTTCAGCCCTCCCTCTCTCTATCCTAAGTCCATCTGTCTTTTCATCACGCAGTGTATAAAATGAAATTAATGCTAGTATTAATCTAGGTCATTAATCAGCTTGCGTATCTCAAGGTTTTCTTAGAAATACAGTACACGTTTTATTGTAGAAAGCGTGTATTGATGCAGTAGGCTTTACTATCAACGTGAAAGCGTGAAAATATGCAGACGAAGCATAAAACAGGGGTTTTTATTGTTCAACTAGCATGACGTTCTATTAACACAGGCGTACGCTATTGGAAAGCACGGGTCTTTAACCATTTCTCTTTTCTTTTATTGACTTTATGTGTTAGGCTTTACATTTACCTTTTAATTTATATATGTGGATTTAGAATGTTTCACGACACTGGTAAGTAGAGTCGCCCTAGGGTTTTCAAAGCGGCGAGAGGTCTAGTGAGGGTAACCCCTTCCCTTGCCGTACTGTATGTACACAAACTCATGCTACTTAATTCTACTGAGTTGAACTACATTTTAATTTCCGCATGTGATGTTCACTGTGTATTTTATAAAAACGTTATACCTATGTTTTATAAATCTTCCTGCCGGGTATTTTTTCCCCAGAAAAGTCAGAAAAATGCCGACCTGGATGACCTGAGAGTAACTCTCCACAAACTATGTCAGTAATTCAAAAGAGTTGTGATAAAGTAAGTCCTATCTCACTGCAACATCCCCGGAAACGAAGAGGCTGACACATTGACAAACAAAATTGGAAAGCTTCCTCAACTTGACAGAAACATTACTAATGTAGAGGCAAAGAGTTTTATCAAGAGCAGATGCGGGGGTAAGTGGGAGGCAGAGTATCTAGGCCACACACACACAAAAAGAAGAAAAAAAGAATGCATACTCCTAGCTCAGCAGAAGTGAACAAGTGGTAGTTTTCAGACTCCACACGGGCCACAACAGTTGGGGATACCGTCTATTCAACGAGCTAAAGATAGGAACTAATAATAATAATAGTTGCCCATCGCAAGTGAAGATGGCGACAGCTTCAGACTTGAGGTGTGACACATCTGTGCCGTGATCTCATGTGGCTAATTAGTCCTATTTTGGCATACAGGCCCTGCCACATACGGGGCACACATGGTTAGAGTCGATAGTAGTGTTGCTGTGCATTCTGACCTTTCTTGCAGCACGATTGCCTTCTGCCTTATCAGCTAAATTCTGTTCTGCAATGCGAGCGCCTTGAGTAATGTTTGTCCGCCAGGCAGAGCGATCCTGAGCGATAGTCTCCCAGGAGGAGACATCAATTTTGAAGCTGCTCAACGATGCTTTCAGTGTGTCTTTGAAGCGTTTCTTTTGTCCCCCTACTGTTCGCTTACCCATGGAGAGTTCGCTGTACATCAACTCTTTGGGAGGCGTTTTTCGGGCATGCGAACAACATGTCCGGCTCATCTAATTTGGGCCCTCTGCAGCAATGTGTAGATGCTTGAGATATGTGCTTTGTTGAGGATCTCAGAATTAGACACTCTATTATGCCACTTGATCCTGAGAATCCTGCGAAGACAGCCGATGTGGAAATGATTAAGCTTCTTGGCATGCCTGCTATACACTGTCCATGTTTCACAGACATACAGGAGGGTAGTGAGCACTATTGCATGATACTTTTATTTTGGTGGCGGCACTAATTCCTTGTCGATCCCAGACATTTACTCTTAGTCTTCCGAAAGCCGCACTTGCCTAGGCAATTCTGTTGTTGACCTCGGAGTCGATATTCGCATCTTTGGTAAGGGTACTGCCTAGATAAGTGAAGCTGTCCACCACTTGGAGACGTTGGTTCTTTACTGTGATATTTGGTTCGCAGTAAGGTTTCCCAGGAGCAGGTTGCAACATTACTTCAGATTTCTTCGTATTGATAGTAAGACCAAAGTCATCACACGCTACAGAAAGCCTCCTCATATTGCTCTGCATGCCCAATTCTGTGCAGGTGTTGAGGGCACAGTCGTCCGCAAAGACGAGGTCAGATATCATTGTTTCATTCACCTTCGTAAAGGACTGTAATCGTTTTAAATTGAATAGCTTCCCATCTGTCCTGTATCTGATGTGTACACCGTCACTGCTGCCATGCGTAACGTTAGAGAGCATGGCAGCAAATAGCATACTGAATAGTGTCGTGGCAAACACACATCCCTGTTTGACATCCTTTGTGACGGGAAAGGATTCAGAAGGTTCTCCATCACTCAATACGCGAGCCATCATAACTTCACGAAACTGGCGGACAACTGAGATGAACTTATCGGGACAGCCGAATTTCGCCATAATTTTCCATAGTCCGTCCCTATTGGCAGTGTCAAAGGCCTTGGTCAAGTCAATAAATGTTGTGTATAGGTCATTGTACTGTTCCTGGCGTTTCTCCTGAAGTTGGTGTGCGGCAAATATCATATCGACTGTCCCGCGGCCTGTTCGGAAACCACACTGACTCTCTGGGAGTAAGTCCTGCGATTCGAGATGAACAGTCAAGCGGTTGAGCAGGACTCGAGCCAGGATTTTGCCCGCAATAGATAATAGGGAGATTCCCCTATGGTTATCACATGATTGATGATTTCCCTTTCGCTTGTATATGTGAACGAAGGTGGCATCTTTCAATTCCTGTGGTATCTGTTCTTTATCCAAGACTGAGTGGAAGAGGTCTGTTAGTCTCTGCAGCAGCATGCTGGTGCCAGCTTTACACATCTCAGCAGGAATGGCATCTGATCCAGGGGCTTTGCCGCTGGACAGTAAACTGACTGCTTTCTTGACCTCTTCCACACTGGGTGGAAGGTCAAGTCTGACATTTACTGTAACTTGCGGTATGCTTGCAATGGCCGGGTCGTTGACTGTTGATGGATAATTTAAGATGGCATTGAAGTGTTCTGCCCAGCGTTTCAAAATCTGTGTTTTATCAGTGAGAAATGCCATGCCATCAACATTTAGGACCGGTGATGATTGATTCGATTGAGGGCCATAAATTGCTTTCAGGGCATCATAAAAGCGCTTTGAGTCAGTTATGTCTGCATATCTCTGTATCTCGTCTGCTTTATTGCTGAGCCATGCATCTTCCTGAGCTTATTCAGGACAACTCTGCGTATATTGGTAAAGGCTGCCTTTTTGGATGTTGAGGAAGGGTTGCTTTGATAGTCTCTGTGCAAGCGATATTTTTCAGCCAGCAGTGTTTTAATATTTTCGTCATTCTCATCAAACCAGTCAGGTTTCTTCTTCTTCTTCTTCTTCTGTCCTTAGCCACCGACCGTCAAAGCAGTCAGTGGCCATTACGCCTAGTGGCGTCTTAGGGCAACAGCAGATAGGTTTTCTTTGCCATTGTTTCCCATCACGCAGTGTTTTAGGGCAATGGCAAATCATTTTGCGTTGTTTCCGTAATCGAAACCAGGGTGATCAGGGTTTTTCTTGCGTGTTGTATATCCCAGGCTCTCAGAGGCTACAGAGTACACGATGTTCTTCAGAGTGGCCCATTTTTCTTCTATGGTGGTTTGACCGAGCTCAACGTCCCTCAGACGGCTGTCCAAGTCCCTTGAGAAGCTCTCTGCGGTTGCTACGCTTTTAAGTTTTGTGACGTTGAGTCTCTTCATGGGTTTCTGACGCTGGTGTCTTCGCTTGGGCTGTATGTTAAGTTTGAGTTTTGATACAATCAGCCTGTGGTCGGTCCAGCATTCAGCACCACACATGGCCTTGGTCACTCTCACGTCACATCTGTCGCTCCTTCTCGTGACCATATAATCAATGAGATGCCACTGTTTGTAGCGGGGGTGCATCCATGTTGTTTTATTTCGAGTGCGTAGACGAAACATGGTGTTCGTGATGGACAAATCATGTGTTGCACACAGGCTGAGTAATAGGAGCCCTCTAATATTACATTTGACTATGCCATGTTTTCCAAGTATTCCATCACAGGTATTGTGGTCAGTGCCTACTCTGGCATTGAATTCGCCGAGAATAATAAGTTTCTCAGATTTAGGAACTGATGAGATAACAGACTTAAGTTCGTTATAGAACTTTTCTTTTGTTTCCTCGGGGTTTGTCATTGTTGGGGCAAATGCACTGATCAGTGTGGCACTTCGGGTGCTTCCTAGTGGGACATGAACGGTCATTAGGCGATCGTTAATGCCCTTGGGAGATTTGACAAGTTTGCGTACGAGATGAGATTTAATGGCGAATCCAACGCCAGCCTCACGCCGTTCCTTGCTGTCGCGCCCACTCCAATAAAATTTGTAGCCACCTCCAATTTCAGTAATCTGACCTTCTTCTGTTAGTCGCGTCTCGCTTAGGGCTGCTATATCGACATTATAGCGCGCCAGTTCTTTGGCCACAAGTGCAGTCCGTCTTTCAGGTCTGTCGGCCAGGGTATTGTCGAGTAGTGTTCGCACGTTCCACGTGCCGAAGGTAAGCACCTTCATTGTTTTCTTATTTTTTGTTCGAACACATGATTGGGATACCCTCCAGCCGCGTCAAGCTGGTCAGAGTAGGTTGAAGCAGGCTGTGTTCAGAGCATCTTTTCTAGCCCCTTCATCATGCCATGGAGGTGAGCAGAGTGATCCTAAAGAGGGCTGCTCAGTCGCTCAGCGGGCTGCCGGATCTCGCCGCTGCTTCAAAGTTCCAGCGAGAAACGACCCTATGGCCTGTGTGCAGGATTGTGGCTGCAGCTTGAGTGTATCCACACTTTCTGGTTCGCCACTCCCCCATCGCCACAGGTCTTTAAGTGCAGAGTCTGTATGTTTCTGTCTGAAGCTGTGACTTGCGCTGTAATTGGATTTAAGTGAGGAAAAGTTGGGCTAATCGTAATCCTCACTCTCTCGTCCTGAATTATCTGGTCCAGTGGCAAGATATTATTGAGACGACTGGAGACAACACATGATGCAGTGGATGACCATGGCGTTCTAAGTGTCTCGACGTGCTCGTTGCGTTCCACTCTGCGCTGCTGGTAGTTGCCTTCATTTCCGTTGTGCCAGCTGGTGGCTTCATCCGCATAGTCCACCGAATCCAGTCTTCAAATGATAGGTTAACAAGCCGTGTTTTTCACCGAAGGTTTGAATCCCCCTCGGCTACCCTCACCTGGTTTAGGCTGCCAGTCGAGGCGGTGTACCGGGGTGTGGCCGCTGTGCATGCACCAGCTACTTGGAGCCACAGGTGAGAGCTGAGAGGTAGGTGGGGACCAGTTGTGGAAGAGCCACTTCCAAAGGAAGTGCGACTGCCCCTTCACCAGAGGTACTACCCCTCCCTGACCTCGCCATACACATAGATAGGAACTACTAATGCGTGTAACTCTGGCACCGAAAAATGACTGCTGAACATGTCACGAGTATGGAAGTATAGTAGGTCTGAGTTTAGACAGTATGAATGAGTTGTGTGAAAGTATATATGGATAGAGTCACTAACGTAAAATAGGAAGTGAGGTATGACATCTGGAGAGAAGAGATATGTAATTATGTATTTAATGCCTTCTTCCAGCCACTCTCGAGACAATGTTTAGAATGTCCTGCACCTCATCCGTCCTCTACGCTAAATAAATTACGGTAATTTCCTATCTTTCGTACCTTTTTGCTCCGCAGTGAATATATGTAGTTAGGTGTTGTTTCGTAGCGCTTAGGGTTAGGGTTAGGGCTAGAATTAAGGTTAGTATTATGGTTAACACTAACCCTAACACAAACCTTAATCCTAACCCTAATCCTAACCCTAATCCTAACCCTAATTCTAACCCTAATCCTAACCCTAAGCGCTACGAAACAACACTTGACTATACATATTCACTGCGGAGCAAAAAGGTACGAAAGATAGGAAATTACCTAAATTACTTTATTGCAGTATATATTTAGAACATATAAATATATTTATTAAATAAATCCACATAAAATAAAATCATAACCTCAAAAGCTTTGATGGGCTAGTGATCTCGTATCACAACAATACAATAAAGAGCAAAGACGAATCGTATCGATTCCAACCCACCAATTGCGCATACACGTACGAAAGGAAAAAATCTAACTAACAGGGGCGGCCATCGCCCTCTTGTTCGAAGACGGCTGCTACTGTTTTGTTAAATTACTCCGGAAGGATAGATTCTAGGCTGTAGGAATCACTAACTAACGATACTCAAATACGCTACTAAAATAATATCCGAGTTCTGCCTTAATATTCCACAAACGTAAGGAAAAATGATATCCCGTCACTGTAGCGAATATCTATAGGCTGTGGAAAGAAAAAACCTATCTGTCAAGTGCTTGCTGTGTGTACACCTTGACAAATATGTATTACATACACATGGAGCGGCAAACATGGCTCGTTTTTCACAGCTAATTGTTAATTCACTAAACTCCAACACGTAGATACGATATCCGACGACTTTATGTCACAAACTTGAGTATAACACAATAACACAGGCAGACTGCCGCTTTGGCCATAAATCATCACATAAGAAAAGCACAACGTATGATGTGCATAATTAGAACAGCATCTCATGGAACGAATTTCACAATATCTTAATATATTTTCTATTTTTCTTCAACCATTTCGCCTTCACTCTCCACGTAATCTCTCCTCGCTCTCATCTCTGTCTCGAATGACCTTTTTACCCCTGACCCTTTTCACACCTGACCAGTCTTCACCACCACTTCGTTCACAACAACTCAGCCATGCCCGTGAACTCGACATTAGCGCTTACTGCCACTAATGCATTCATGCCCGCAAGCAAACTTAACATTCACTCACTTCAACTCGCAACTTACATAAACATATCTAGTTCCCACCGGAGCATGAGTACTGACATTCATTCTATAAACCGTTCGTGACATCCACCCCTCCCTCTCCAAGTGAAAAACATAGTTTTTCACTGGATGGGTGGTAGATATGAGGAAACCAACCATCCAAAACCTCTGATTACATATGTGGGCAAAATCTATAGCATCAGTGTGAAAATATGCCATCTACAAATAATCAATAATAACATTCTGAAGAACACAAAAAAAAAATATAAAAAAATTACAATAGAACTGAGTTGCTAGAAAAATACAACAGCAACCATATGGCAAAAATCATGCATTTCTAATTACACACAAAATTAAAGGTGATACATTACATCAATTTCACCAAATTATCCTATACCGGAGAATATCTGTTCTATAACCCTGTACTGGATACACAACATATGATAAGAACTTAGCTTATACAAAAATCATGCAGAATACAGTTGACAAAACATTACTCATGTCCAAGTATCAAATACTACATAGAAATGGTGGTTAAAAAAACACACCCATTTACTACAAGCAAGTGTTCATAATCTAGATAACGAATCTGCAAGAACATTTAATTTACCCTGAATAGGAAAAACAGTGAAGTTGTACTGTTGTAACAACAACGACCACCTTGTTAAACGTGAATTTGGTGATCTAGATGACTTAAGAAAAGTCAAAGGACAATGGTCCGTTTCCAGTACAAAATGAGATCCTAACAAATACCTAGAGAGTTTGGAAACAGCCCAAATAATGGCTAAACACTCTCTCTCTCTATAGTGGCATATCGCGTTTCAGCCGGAAGCAACTTCCTGCTGACATACATGACAGGATGTAGAAACCCATCATGTTCTTGCATCAGACACGCACCAATGCCCACTGCAGAAGCATCAGTCCTCAGTACAAAGGGCTTAGCCAAGTCTGGCAGTAGAAGAATGGGCTCGCTGGAGAATACAGCCTTGATGTTCCTCAGTGCTCTATCACACTCTTCAGTCCAGACCACTCTGTTCGGCGTGCCCTTTTTAGTGAGTGATGTTAGAGCTGCCGACAATGAAGAGAACCTGGGGATAAATTTATGATAAAAATTTATCAGACCGAGTAAACTACGTACTTGTTTCTTTGTTTTTGGAGGTTGCAAATTCAAAATTCTTCCAACTGTCTGATCAACTGGTTTTAAAACACCCTGTCCTACCACATACCCCAGAAACGTTAACTCCTGAAACCCCACCTTAATCTTACTGGGTCTTGCTGTAAGGTGATGCACCCGAAGGCATGATAACAGTGACTTCAATCCCTCTACATGTTCATCCCACGTGTCATGAAACAAACAGATGTCATCAATATATGTGATAACATCCTTCTGTCCCCTCAAAAGCATTCTCATCATTCTCACAAAAGTTGCCGGGGCATTCACCAGTCCAAAGCACATATAATTAAACTGGAAAAGACCCTGAGGGGTACAAAATGCTGTGAGTGGCATAGCGCCTTCTGCTAAGGGAATTCGCCAATACCCCTCGATAAGTCTAGTTTGGTAAAATACTTTGCCCCCGCTATTTGGGATAGGAGGACCTCTTGGTTGGGCATAGGTTCCGCATCTATCACTGTGACACTATTCAAGCGGCGGAAGTCTATACATATTCGTAGGGATTTATCCTTCTTCCGCACGATGACCATGGGAAATGAGTATGATGATTCAGATGGAGAGATAACACCTAAGCGTAACATATCATTCACTTCTTTTTCAACAGCAGAAGTATAATGTAGTGGAATAGGATATGGTCTCACCCGGATGGGCTCTCCATATGTCAGTTTAATATCATGCTCAACTAAATCAGTTCTTCCAGGAATATCTGTGAGCACATCTTGAAATTCGCACAGCAGTGACTTCACCTGTTTCCTCTGATGCTGTGGGAGAGATGCAGAGACCTCTACATCTCTCCATGACTCCGAGGCAACCAATGGCAATAGCGGGATCTGGAGATTGACCTCCTCTCCTTTCTCTCCATCTTCCTCGATGACTGCTGCACTAGCTACAGTAACTGTACTATCAAGAACAGCGTTCACAACTGGTTCCAGTTCAGTTGGATGTACTACATATGGTTTAAGCATATTAATATGGAAAATCTTCTCCTTCCCTCGGACTAATATCAGATAATCCACATCGGTAATCTGTTTCTTTACTTGAAATGGACCTTGCCAGCTCACTAGCAGGTGATTTTCTTTGGTAGGTAGCAACAACCATACCTCGCTGCCAGGACTGAGGGATACAAGTTTGCTATTCCTATTGGCGTATGCTCTATACCTTGCACCCGATGTCTGTAATGCCTCACATGCTATCGAACACGATGTAATTATGCGTTCTCGCAAGTCAATGACATACTCATAACTTGACCTAACGCTATCATCAGCGTAATTCCCGGTCAGTAAGTCTCTCAAAATTTTCATTGGACCCCGAGGATTTGCGCCAAATACTAGCTCAAACGGTGAGAATCCTGTGCTCTCTTGTGGCATCTCCCTGTATGCAAACAAACCTCCCGGTAGGTATCTATCCCACAACTGTGGAAAATCTCCTGTAACCTTACCTAGCATTCTTTTCAGTGTCCCATTGAACCGCTCGCAGACCCCGTTGCTCTGAGGATGATACGGGGAGGTGAACACTTGGGCTATGTCTAACAGTTTAGATATGTGTTTCATCTCTTCTGAAATGAATTGCCGGCCCCTGTCAGACAAAATCTCTTCAGGAAATCCTAATCTGCTAAATAAGCTCATTAGAGCCTCTGCTATATCCTTTGATGTGATGGATTTCATTGGCAATGCTTCAGGCCACCTTGTACATAGATCAACCAATGTTAGAATAAATCTATACCCCCGATCAGACATAACTGAAAGGGGCCCAATAATGTCTATTGCAACCTTCTGAAAAGGGCGAAATGCCAAATCTGTTGCTTGTCTTCTGACACACTTTACACGACCGACAGTAAACCTTCACATCCTTATTGTATCCACGCCAGTAAAACTGGGACAACACTCTACAGCGAGTTCTTGCAATACCCATGTGACCCGCAAAAGGGATATCATGTGCTGTCCTTAACACTGTATTCTTCAGTTCCACTGGAATAACCACTTGTGTAATGACTGAATGTTGCTCTGCAAAGCATCTGATTAGAATGGAGTTCCTAACCTCAAACCAGTATCGAGCAGACTTGGTATGCCGTATGTTCTTGGACTCAGCCAACTGAAACAAAGGCAGAAGTGAAATGTCTTTCCTCTGCATGTCTACAAAATCAGATGCTGTAATTCCAGCAACCGTAGGCACCCCAGGGATATTACTTGGTTGCGATATCGTCATATTTGCATCATCAGCCTTTGTCTGAGCCCTCGTCATTACTGCGTTAGTAAACAAATCATGCCCATTTTCCCACTCCTCAATATCCTGACTGGTGCAAACATGAACCCCATTAACATTTCCAATAATGAGATCAGCGACGGAAGAGTCAAGGACGCATACTCGAACTCTACCCGACAAGAAAGGGGTGTCGATCTGCACAATTGCCAATGGATAGTACTCGACATTACCACCAAATGTAATGCATTTGGCCATCTTTCCAATATAATACGTATCCTTAATCAATGTCTTCCTAATGCCAATGGTTGTGTCCCTCAAAACAGATACAGGTTTATTGTCCACAAAACCCTTATGTAAAGTTAAGGTGCCATTCCCCTCAACTGATGAAAGGCAAGGCAAAGTGTGGCCACATATTAAAATAGGCTTGCCATCAGGCTCGAACAATGGTCAGCACCCCTCACACTCCTCGCTATTAAATGTATGAAGTACAGTAGCTGAATTTGCATGCTCAGTGTTTTCCTTTGGGCTCTCTTTTCGACTGTTTCTTCTCTCATTACAATTGGGGCAGTTGGAATCCGTCTCTTGGCGCTTGTAAGAGCTTCTCTTTAGACTGCCATTATAATTTTTCTTTGAGCTGGCATATGGACTTCTTTGTGGGTTAAAGGGACACCTCTCTTGGTCCCTCCCACACTGATAAGATAGATGACACTATCCCAAAGGCAGCGAGTGGCACTTCTGTAAATTAAGGCTCTCAATGTAAAGCACGCAGCCTAGATGGTGTATTACTGTGCCCTGGGCGAGTAGTTGTAATAAGAGTTGAGGCGTTACGAGGGTAAGTCCCAACTGAGAGCCTACAGCTGATCGAACTAACTTTGATTTGTGCAAGGAAAAACGAATGCCCAAGGTAGAGGTCAAAGATGCACTATCGGGGCAAAGTAGAGATGTAAAGAGACGACTTCTCAGTGGTACACCAGACTAACCACTACTCTCTGACTTTCTGCACTGATGTGTAGGAGTAGCATCGGCTAGAGTATGTGCCGAAGTAAAATGAATGGAAAGGAAGCAGGTAGTCCATGCCGTGGTACTGGGTGATGTAGGAAGCAGGTATACGGGATGGCCCAAATGCCCCTGTAAACTAACAAGTAATCAATATCCTATTAATTACACTTATCGGACTTGCCTATTTATTCACTCCTGCACATTCAAACCCAAACAAACCTTCACCCTCTTTTCACTCTGCCTTCTCTTCTTGCATTTTTTGCCCTAAGGCAGTCGGCTCACAACTGAAGTCGCACCCTCTTATCGATTAAAAGTCTTTCTCCAAGCGGTTGCGTGGTGGGTTTATCGGGCAGCGATTATTTACGTCTAGGGTCACTGCCTGGCCTAATTATTCCCCACCCACAGTTAGCGTCCCAGATAAAAATGTTTGGAACCAATTTAAGGTCAAACACCCATCCCAAGGTAATTAAGAGTTGCCCTATTGATATTTACCCAAATAAGTAATAAAACCAGATTAATTACAAAAATAGCAATGCTCTTTCCCTTCAGTATTTACAAAATAGCAACATTCTTTAAAGTAATTGCTATACGTAGACCAAGTGAAAAATAGTAGCAATATTTACCGCCTTAGCGGCCACTAAATTAATATTATACACCAACTCACACCTTCCGCCTCAAGAAAACTATGCTTAAATTAAGACCTTAGTGATTTTAGATGGTGGTGCACTTAATAAAATTCCGAGATTCTCTGCCACGGAAAAATGTATCTTAACGATCAATATATATATATATATATATATATATATATATATATATATATATATATATATATATATATATATATATATATATATATCCTTAGCCGCAGACCGTCATCATATATATATATTCCACTTTGCTCGGTCGGTGGCCATCCTTCGTATAACTATTCTTTGCATCTCATCCACAGTAGGTTGTTTTTGTTGTCGGCCTCTCTTTCGTTTTCCTTCATACATATATGGCATATCTCTTCTGATACCAACCCAGCTCCATAGCTATGATGGTGTGCATACAAGTAAGCAGATATATATATTCGATATATATATATATATATAGAGATCCCTGGTTACTTTGTTTCATGTTATATATATATATATATATATATATATATATATATATATAATAGAGATCCCTACTATGTTATATATATATATATATATATATATATATATATATATATATATATATATATAAGATGATAGGAAACTCTTTACAGAGCGATACAACAGGAAGCAATCTGATCATCAGAAGCAGTCCCCCCATCCGACAAGTGTTTCGGCCCGATTACTCCTTTACACTCTAAGGGGGGCGGGCCCACTTGGGTCATGACTCCCAAGCGTCTCAGCTTCCTGTTGTCTTGTATCGAAAATGAACCCATTTCACTTACGGTAACAACTTTTAATCTACAACGCCAGCCGTGGGGGCAATAGTGAAAGTAACAAAGAGAAGACAAATTATTCCGTTCGTTCCGTCGCCCTTCGCAATTAAGGACACACACTGAGACACGAGCGCGCAGCCGACGAGCCTTAGCCACTGCGCGCCGCAAGCCACTGAAATTCTGTACCTGACACACTCCCTATAGTATACATCGCCTGTTGCCCCAGAGTCGCAGCCCTTTCACTAGTACACCAGAAAAACTCAGCGCTGTGGACTTAGAAAAATTTTGGTGTTTTGTACTGCAGCGTTTATTGTCTTGATTTCCATTGCCCATTGCGGTTGTTCCACAGCCAGCCTGATGCCTTTTCGGCAGTTTCGCTAAGCCTCTTCAGTGCCCTTGTTCTCGACTGTCCCTTCAGCCCCAACAGTTTCAATAAATCATACACTGATGCAGCCACAAGCCCTCTTGCGCCCACTTCAACCGCCATGACCCTTGCACTGAATTCATCGTGTCTCAGATCCGCGGCCAGATCGCTATACTTGGCCGCTTTGAATGAATGCTGCTCGTCTAATCTGGATTCAAATGGCACGGTCAGTTCAATCAGTATGACCTGAAGCGTTGCTGAAGAATGAAGCACTATATCCGGCCGTCTCCGCGATTTTCTGATACTCTCTGGATATGCCCCCCCGTCCAGGTAGGTCTACCGCCATCTCCCAGTCGTTTGCACAGTCAAGAAGAGATGGTAAACTGCTACCAGGTTTACTCGGTTTGGGGTGTGCTGACTTTCCTGCCCTCAGAAAGTATGTATTTGTGGTGTCTGGCAAGACTTTGCTATTCGCTTTCATTCTTGCCTGATCTATTGTCGCAGCAAGCTCATTTAGCACTTTGTTATGGCGCCAAGTGTATCGTCCTTGCCCTAATGCCACCTTACACGCTGAGAGCACGTGTTCAAGTGTCTGCCTCCCCTGGCACAGGGGGCACTGCTCATCATCTGATTTTCCCCATTTCACAAGGTTGGTGGCCGACGGCAGCAGGTCATACATTGATCTAACCACGAAGCTGAGCCTAAGAGGTGCCATATGCCATATATCATTCCATGTCAAGGATCTCTGCAGGGCTCCTTCCCATGTAGTCCATTGGCCTTGTTGAACCTGTTGCACTGCTTTTAGCAACCTCTTATCATTCTCAGCTCCTCGTATCTCCTGAACTACCATGTCTTTGCGTTCCTTGCTTGATGCCTTGGACCACCAGCGGATGTCACCATGCCCAAATCCCCGTCTATTCGTTTGTGTGTATCCGATTACCTCTCTCAGTTTGAGTGACTCTTCAGCAGCATCAACAGCTTCTTCCACTCTCCACTTCCTTCCCGTTTTCAGTGTGGGCTGAATGGACTTAACCACGTCATCAGCTGACTCGCGTAGCATCATTGCAAGCCTTGCTTTTCCAACTTTGTACTCTTCAACAACTGACTTGAAGGGAAGCAGAAGTTTTGACTTTTTGCAGTACAGTGCTACATCTGACAGACCTGGTGGTACCCCTAGCCATTTTCTCATGAACTTGTTGACCTTCTGCTCTATAGCTTCCACTGTACTTGTGCTTATTTCATATATAAGCAGTGGCCACAGCAACTTCGGTATCAACATGAACTGGAGGCACCACAGTTTGAACTTTTCCAGGAGTCTGCTTTGGTCTATGATCTGTAGTCCTCTGTCTGCCATTTCTATTGTCTGTTGCACTGCCTTCGAGTCTTTTAAAGAGGCATCGTACACCCTGCCAAGACTTTTAACAGGTTCCTCAATGACAGTAGGGATTCTTTGGCTGGAAACCGTGAATATGACCTCTGCTATCTTCCCTTTCCTGACTGATAAGCTTCTCGACTTCTTGGGTTTGAAGCTCATTCTGCACCAGCTGACTAGTTCATCCAGGCGTGCTAACATCCTCCGGGCCTGATGTTCATCTGACGTCAGAATTGTTGTATCATCCATGAATGCTTTCAGCGGTGGCATGTGACACATTCCACCGAGCTTTGGACCTATAGCCATTCCTTCAGCCGCATTGAGGATTACCTGCATAGCCATCACGAATAGTATCGGAGAGATGGTACATCCCATCGCAATTCCAACTTCAAGGCCAATCCACTTCGTTGTGTACTCTCTGGTTGAAAATCTGACAGAAAACCCTGCGAAATACAGCTTCAGCATTGCTGCAATCTCTTGTGGAACATGACACACACACACACACACACATATATATATATATATATATATATATATATATATATATATATATATATATATATATATATATATATATATATATATATATAACAGTTAAAATTCTAATGCATTAAGTAAGTAAGTGTGCTTACCAAATAAGTGAAAGAATTCCTAACACAATACAACTGGTATTCTCTATGGCGCAGAAATCACTCTGCAATTTAGACAATTCTCTGAAGACAATGACAAGTAGTGTTAGATAAAAGAAAGTTGTATACGCTATAGCGACACTTTGGCTGTCATTCGAACCGACAGAGTTCGCGATTGTAGACGCTCCCGGTCACATGAAAGGCTGAAGGTTGCTTTCCTGTGTGTCCTGCTTCTCTCTGAATCAAAGACTCGGGGAATTCTGCCGCTAGTCACAAGAAAGGAGAAAATGAAAAGATCTTAAGCTTGGTGCCGATTCACACGTGCAAAGGGGTGGAATTTAGCCTGTCCAACGTAAGAGTGACATGACTACGTCCAGAAACAGAGCTGAAGGAGCTATTACGAAGAACAAGTGGGAGAAGACAAAATAGAGAATACAGAGGCAGACCACTCAGCTAAAAGTGACGGAGATTCACATTCAATTTATGATAGAACAGTAATTATAAAAGCGTCCAACATATGAGGAACAGAGAAAGCGCAAATGACCATTCTCAGTACAAGTACCATTACTGAAAAAAACTATACGGAGATGCCAACAATCCCAGACTGACCTCTGCTTTATTTGAATATATTCAAGATAACGTCTGAGAGTGAACGAAGAGGAAGGAGAACAAGAAAAAGCAGAAGAAAAAGTTTAGGTTGTGATTTTTGAGTTGTTGTGACATCAAGTAAGCAGCGCCGCCCTAGATGTCTTCCAAAGTGGTGCGAGGTCTAATGAATGCGCCCCCTTCCCTTGCAGTACTATATGTTAGCTAACGAGAGTCAGTTTCATGAAACTGAGTTGGCCACGATGTAATTTCCGCAAGCGATGTTCGCTGTAGCATTTAAAAAAAACACCTAATTCACCTAAGTTTTTAAAATCTTCCGGCGGATAACCCCACCCCGTTTTTATGTACAATTCCAGGTGGGCGCTCAATTCGTTGTTTTTTTTTTTTAGTTTTTTGTTTTTAAAGAATAATATAGACAATCTACAACAACAGTGTAACAGTTAACAAATCTGTCTGTCTGTCTGTCTGTCTGTCTGTCTGTCTGTCTGTCTCTCTCTCTCTCCCTCCCTCCCTCTCTCTCTCTCTCTCTCTCTCTCTCTCTCTCTCTCACACTACCAAACATCACGCATAAACCGTTCACACAGTGAACACACGAGAGTGAAAAGTTCACTACACTAAACAAAACAAACACACATTCGCCACACTTTTCCCAGTCACTACTGTTATACAACATATAGGAGAGTATTCAGTTTCGTACAAGCTAATAATTTTCCAAGTTTCATTATTCTTGTTCTTTTAAAATTGTAATTTAAACCCAAAAAAATGAATTTCGGCGCCTTTCCCAATGCGACCACACAGCTCACATCGCCTAACAGACGGCCCTGCTAGAAAGTCACTGCACTGTTTTTCTGACAACTTGTTTCAATTTCAAAATGGTTATGTATACAGTACGGAAAGGTGACACAAGAGGAATACTCTCAAGCTCAAAACGAACTTGATCTCAACGCCTAAAAGATCGCATAGCTTATTCATCATCGTATTCAGCACCATCATCATCATATTCAGCATCAACATCAGCATCATCATCTTCATTATCACTATCTGCATCATCACTATCACCATCATAATCATCATCATCATCACCACCATCATCATCAGCATCATCATCATCACCATCATCAGCATCATCTTCATCACCACCATGATCATCATCACCATCATCATCATCACCATATCCATCATCATCATCACCATCACCATCGCCATCATTATCATCACCATCATCATCATCAGCATCATCACCATCATCATCATCAGCATCTCACCATCAGCATGATCATCATCATCAACATCACCATCAACATCACCAGCATCACCATCACCATCATCACCTTCAGCATCATCATCATCTTTATCATTATCACAATCACCATCATCATCATCATTATCGCTATCAGCATCAGCATCATCTTCATCATATCAGTATCAGCATCATCATCAGTATCACCATCAGCATAATCACCATCATCAGCATCATTATTAACACCATCAGCACCATTACCATCATCAGTATCATCACCATCACCATCATCATCATGAATGTTACATAGGGTTTATGATGTTAGCCACTGTTATAGTGAGCTCTGTTAAAAGTTACACAGTAAAGGTTTTAAAATGCTATTAATAAATGTATCTTATGTTTCGCGCTTCACGGTATTGAACGCGAAGGGCTAGAGTTGCCTAGATTTATGATGACGTGTCGCGTTGATAAGCTAGCACGTGACGACAGTATAATTGTACCCTTTGTAGTTTGAATTCGGTCCTAGACGGACACGATTTTGTAAGGCTCCCGTTGATGATAGTAATTGTGTTGAGGATTTTCTTTATTATATGGCACCAGGGTCTGCCTATTGGATATGGATACAATAACGTCCCATTTTTTATGAAGTGGAATATTATTCAAATCAAGTATAGTTTCAGGGAGTAATTTGATAAATAAGTATCCAGATAATAATGATCGTTTAACTCTTCTTCTTCTTCTTCTTCCATCCTTAGCCATCAACCGGCAAAGCAGTATGTGGCCAGTACGCCTAGTGGCGTCTTAGGGCAACAACAAATTGATCAATCTATCGCTGTTTCCACCACGCCTAGTGGCGTCTTTGTGGAACAAAAACAGACCAAACAATCTATCATTGTTTCCGTAATCAGATTGGTTGGCAAGCAGGTGATCAGCCCACTGTGCGAAGTTTTTACGGGATGGGGTAAACAGCCCCATGCCCATACCCTCCTTAGTCGCTTTTTACGACATGCGTGGTAGGGTGCAGTGTTACTATTCTTTGCTCCCCTTTCGGGCCCCGGTAACACACGGGTGCGTTTAACTCTAGTTGTTCGTTAACGGTTTACCGACCTACGGAATCGCGAGTAAACAGCCAGACGTTAGAACGATTAATGAAGTAAACTCAGGAGACCATTCTTATATTTGCTTGAAATTTATGAAATGTCTCGTGGACTACAAGCCGTAATAAAATGTATTATGTTGGACTCTCATCCCAGGATTTATCAACTCACTAATGTTGAAATGTTGTTCAATCTACACCTACCATTCGCCAATGTAATTTAAGCACGATTTGCTCGTAATAGAATATATCAACTGACAAAACAGAATAAACCTAAAATAATGAACAGTTTAATCAAACGGACTGAAGCAGGAATTATTTGGCAAAAATGACATTGCCATAAAAACCAGGGTCAACAATCTGAAACAAGCGTTAACAAATCTGTTGGCCAAAAGCAGAGTCAACAATTATCACCATCAGCATCATCACCATCATCATCATCATCAACATCATCACCATCATCATCATCATTATCACCATCATCATAAGCATCATCATCATTATCACTATCAACATCAGCATCATCATTATTACAATCAGCATCATCATCATCATCATCAGCGTCATTATCATCATCATTATCAACATCAGTATCATCATTATCACTATCAGCATCAGCATCATCATCATCAGCGTCATCATCATCATCATCATCATTATCACAATCAACATCAGCATCATCATTATCACAATCAGCATCATCACCATCAGCGTCATCATCATCATAATCAGCATCATCATCGTCTTCATCATTCTCTTCTTTCCGCTCCTTACGGAGCAAGGAACAACCACTATATTCTTTCTTCCATCTTACTTCTCTTTCCCCCATTGTACCAAGTACTGTGTACGGTTTGTCAGCAGAGGTGTCTATATCTGCCCAGATGGCCTCTGTCGGAATACCTTCTGGATCCATTGCCCTCCAATCTCCCATGATTCCCATGCCTTTCTTTATTTCTTCCATATTTGATCTTTCACATGTAATCTGCATCTCCTCCCCCACTTCCCAGCCCAATTTTTCACAATTCTCAATTCCTTTATATTGCTAAGCAATCCTTCATTTAATTTCTTGCTAAGGGCATTAGATTATCTACATTTAAATTTGATTTATTTTATTGAAGGGAAACGTAAGGGGAAGGAAACGAGTTAAATCATCCTATTCGGTGTTATTATTTATCTCCCTTGAAACAATTGTTTTATTTGTTCATCGATTTATTTATTTATATTTATTTTTAATCACGCAGTAAACCTTGTGTGCGCAATGCTGAGTTCAGCGACAATCTGTAAACGATTATATAGTAAGATAAAATGTTAAGAGAAAATAAATACGAGGAAAACTATACCATGGACACCTAATTAAAAATGAGTATATGAGGAGGATTTCAGTAAGACGGAGTAAAGCGGTAGAATGGATTTAAAAAAAATGTGTAATACGTCTTACTAGGAGAAAGAACAGGGACAAACCTATTTTGCGGCCACAAGGCCTTCGTCAGGGACCGACAAACAAAAAACAGAAGGGAAAGAAAGTGAGAATTAAGTGGAAAACATAAAAAAAGAGAAAACACACACTCCCTGATATGTGTCACGTGTTAGAATTAAAATGCCTGCCGCTGAACCAGAAATCAGAAGTGGATAATAAATTCAAAGCATAGATAAAAAATGATGAAAACAAGGACTGGAAAAATGAGTGCGGGAAAAATAATATTATTATTTGTTTTTTTTATTTAAGTGGGAATAGACATGCCAGTATATAATCCAAACGTGTGCAGTGTAATTTCCTAAAGCCACGTTCACCATCTCCAATGGCTTTACATGCGAGTCGGTTAACGTCATTTACGCCATTTTTTGCAAACGTTGCAAAATTACTTATATCGGCCAAACGTGCAAACGACTTGGGGAACGATTCTGCAGACACCTCTACGACATTTCTCGGTTGGGATCCACACCTGTAGCCATCCACGTCAATGGCCCTGACCAACATGGTGGCACTGACATCCAGGTGACAGCTATCAGATCCTGTATCTCGGACGCCAGCAGTTGGCTCCGCCTTGAACAACGCCTCATCCATTATATGGGTTGCCTTAAACCCCATGGTTTGAACACCCAGCATTCTTTTGTCTCAGACGTCCTTTTCTATTCTGTCCTATTTATATTATGATTTCTATCACCCTTTTTTCCCCTCAAGTACTTTTTTAAATAATTAATTTACACACGCACACACACACACACACACACACACACACACACACACACACACACACACACACACACACACACACACACACACACACACACACACACACACACACACACACACACACACACGCGCACACACACACACACATATATATATATATTTTTTCTTTTCTTATTACTATCTCTCTCTCTTCTCCCCATATCTTATTCCCCCCCCCCCTCTTTTCTTTTTGATAATAATACTTTTCCCTGACTCAGTTCTTCAGCCCTTGTTTTCATCATTTTTTTTTATTTGCGATTTGAATTTACTATCCACTTCCGGTTTCCGGTTCAGCGGCAGACATTTTAATCCTAACAATGTGACACACATCAGTCAGGGAGTGTTTTCTCTTATCTTTATGTTTTCCACTTAATTCTCGCTTTCTTTTCCTTCAGTTTTTTTTTTTTTTGGTCTCTCCCTGATGAACGCCTTGTGGCCGCAACGTAGGGTTTTTTTTCCCTGATCTTTCTCCTAGTAAGACGTATTACAATTTTCTTGTTTTTTCATCCATTTTACCTAATTAAACGTGGTGGATTAGCGGAATCGTCTTATTAACATGGAAGTCATAAATCAATAAATCAATAAACAAATACATAAATAAAGAGGGATACCTGGGGCGTATGAACCGTAAATAATTAATGCACGTAAATGGGCATGTTGCAGGCACTCTTAAGCTATCAGTTATTCTGTATAAACATTTAAACAAATAAAGAGGGGAAACCAGGACCTTCCGAACAGGACGTTCGGTGTGACGCAGTGAGGATAGTGTGGTTCGCCTCCGTAGCTAGGCGGGGGTGCCATTCGGAAGGTCCTGGGTTCGATTCTCCGGTAAGCCACTCACTTCTGTTGTTTTTCTGTTGACTAGTTTGCTACTTTTTTTATTTCTCACGAGCGTCTGAAACATACCTTTATGTGTGTAACATTTATTTATTTACAGTTATTCTGTACTGTTCTAATTCTTCAACAATTTACTAGACTCAGTATTATCTCACCAGTGTTTTCTGGCCTATACAATGACTAAATAGGAAAGCTATATAAGTGATTGCGTCTATGATTAGTCTGTGTCATTTCTTAGTCTAATATTTAAAAGTTACGTGGAAAGAAGTGAGGGACGTGCTAATGATCACTGTCCACGAGCACTATTTTTGCGGTGCTTAGTTGGCAGTAGGTTATTCACGATTCACTCCCGCAGCGAGGCGACGGTGCTGTTCGGGTGGGCCGGTGCTCGAGTCCCGATAAACTTATCACTTCTGTTTTTTTTTTTTTTCTGGTGTCTAGTTTTCTACTTCTATGCGTCCTAAGAATTCCGGCAACATACCTATGTGTGTGTATTATTTATTTACTTATTACACATGGTGGCATTAACGTTAACATTAGGCGTGGTGGATTAAAGAAATTATCAAGTGGAACAACTCTGGCAGTGAGAGAGAGAGAGAGAGAGAGAGAGAGAGAGAGAGAGAGAGAGAGAGAGAGAGAGAGAGAGAGAGAGAGAGAGAGAGAGAGAGAGAGAGAGAGAAGTACGAGTAGATTCGCGTAGTCTCCCCTATAATACTCCTTCGACAAATGAGAAGACGTAAGTTTCCGTCAATACTTTGCAGTCAGCCCATCTGTGAAAACTTTACATGCTAATTGTGCCAAGAAGGCGGAGCTTACATTGTTCAGTTGGCATAACAAAACAGCTTACGTGAAAGGAATCAGGGCGCGAAAATAAACAAAAATAATAAAAAATAGCTAAAAAAGAAATATGAACTTGAAACGATTAAAAAAAAAAATATTTAATATGGAGTGATTCAACAGTTGGTCAAATAAGAACATTACGTTATTACACTTGTCTGAAAGTCTCGCATTTTTTTAAAAATGTCCCTTATTGCAGACAGGTTTCTGAGAACTAAACTACACGCAACCTCCCCCCCCCCCCCCCCCCCCTTTTTTTTTTTAAATCCCCGAGATTTCTATTTGAACTAAATTCAGTTATACGCGAATTGAGGTTATGGTTGGTAATCATATCCACAACTTGATTTTTATTGTTTAATTTTTTTTTTAATTATTGTTGCACAGTGGATGATGTGTATTGTCTTTTAAAGTATACGGCAGCATTAACAACTAAAGAAGTTATTGCATATTTTCCTCGAAAATAATTTCATGCAGAAATGTGGCTCCATTGAACCTAATATTGGCGAAGAAGATGAAAACGGTGTGACAACTAACGACAGCTGAGTTCATGAGTCTGTCTCGTAGTGGTTCTCAGCCTTCAGAATCTCAGTTTTTAGCATCTTAGATAGACGACCCAGACAATCAGTTAGGGCCTTCAGGAACAACACACCTTTTTGGAATAGTGTTGCTGTCAGTTTGCTGAGTCTATAGTATGTTAAAATGTACTTGTGTAATTTTTGAGACTTTAATTTAATAGTTTCTTGATCAAAGGGAAGGTACTCATGTTTTACTGGGATTGTAGTTGACAGTGGTGGTTGTCCCACTTGTCTGTTAACCCAGCGTCTAATTTTAGAATCGATGTCAGCTTTTCCTGACATGTTCACCCAGCTGAGTTTAGCTCAAGGGTCTAGCGTCTCGACGCATGCGCGAAGAATCTGGCGCAATTTTAAGACATCCTGTGTTAAGGAGTCGAGCTGTAGTTTTGAAAGGGTCAAGACGGTTTTGGGAAAGTCCTCTGTGTGTGTTCGACCAAGTTGGTTAAAGATTGTTCCCAAAGTTATATTCTGATACGCCTAGGGGGTGAGTGAGTTTTGTGATATTTATTCTGAAGGGACATTAAGGTAATTTACCCTTAAAACAGTTTCCTTTTTGGCCAGAAATATATATGACATTTTGTAGCCAGCTAGTGACTTTTCCCTGGGCGGGAAAGAGTCCATCTAAGAATACCAGTAATGGAGCTCACGAAGTATTCTAGTATTATATGCACTGGGCTGGTGTATGCCCAAAGAACTTTACAGGTGCTGTATCCCGCTATCTGCGGTGATGCCTTTTAACAAGGTTTGACTCACCCTGTTTGTTATAGAAATATCACGGAGGCCATCATATCTATAAGCCCGCCATATTGCGCGGCCTGCTGTAGACCCATATATATATCTGACTTACTGATGTCAGAAAAGAGTTGTGTAAACTCGCATATTTGCTGTATTTTGCTGTAGCTGACGAAGGTGGGATTGTACGAGATCAGCTTTATTATATACATGCACAGCTTGCTGAGGAACTGTATTCATACATGCTTTGTCCTGAATTGTCAATGACTATTTTATGTTAATGTCGGCGTACATGTCGTTGTGATGTATTAAAGTCAATCAAGCCTCAGAGGTGTTCCAAGAACTATGTGAATTACTGCATGTAATTACTACAAGAATTGTGATGTCATTTAGATGCCTGTCTTCCACGAACTTTCATACACGCATTTGCATTCATTGCGGTCTACTCACACTCTAGATTAATACAACACCTCAACACTTTCAAGTCATCCAAACGAATGCCAGCATTGTTGCAGCCAACCAGGGCCTGTATATAATTATGTCCGCCTGTGTGGCTTAGAATCGTTTCCAACATTGATAATGGACATTCTTCAACTTTCAATTCTACATTTACAGTGGCCAAACTGAGCCTGTCCTATTTGTGTCACGGACATCTGTTACGCTTGGACGAACACAGACCATTCCTGACTGTTTACATTTATAGTGGTCAGTACGGGCTTCTACATTACGGGCGTCAACAATTATGATGACAAGTATTGACTCTCAACATTATGGCGCTCAAATAGCCCTTTTACATTTATGGTGTGCCAGCTTGATGGGGCTATTTTGGAAGTTATCAAGTCGTCTACGATTTAGAGTACTCAGCGCTGTGTAGTGGTTGACACATTGACTACCCCAGCTTAACAGGACGTAACCAGGTCAGAAGTTCAAGTTACTATACTTTCATTGTTGATGCAGTAGTATAGAAGGTCAAGTGACGTTACTAGTACTGTCACTGTTTGATAGAAGCAAGTTCAGCTGTTGTATTAAGAAGGTCAAGTGCCGTTATTTTCACCGTTATCATCATTTTGGAAGCAAGTTCTGATGTGTTTTCAGCGTTGGATCATCTAATCCTTAGAATGCTCACGATAGTTCTTCATCGTTGCTGTTGTTGACGATAGGAGTGTAAAGATAAGTGGCCTGTTTATTGTTGTGAACTGTGCCTTGTATTGTGTTATGAAATAAGCCTTCCACATTTAAACATCCTTGTTTATGCTTTTATGTTTACATGTTTACATGTTGTCTTGTGGTAGGATATTCCACGTAATAGAGGGCCTACTATAAGCGTTCTTTAGGGACTGTGCAAATTTCCTTTAGTGGAAATTGCTAGCGGCAATTTGTTGCTATTTTTGTTTAGTTGTGACGTGGTGTACTTTTCTTTGTTCTTTTTTTCTCTCTGTTCTTTAGTTTTTTTTATTTGATTTGTTTGTATCTGTTCGTCTTCTCTTCCTTTCGTTTAGTTCTATACAACCTTTATGTTTATACACTGTGGCGTAATGTATTTTGTTCACTTTTCGCAGTTATCATCACATGCTTTGTGGGATTTTTCTTTAGTTTCGCTTTTTAATTTATTGGACTTCTGCGAATGTTATCGTATTGTCATTGATGCTTGTTCTTTGTTTATGTTAGTATTTGTTGTCATACGCTGTTGATATGTTTATATATAGTCATACACTATTGGTACTATAGGGTACTTAGATTATTGATGTGATTATTGCTCATATTATTATAAAGGTGATTATACAAGTTCTTTATTGAAAGACTTGTCTCCCACAGAGATTGGGATAAAGTGAGCTGATTATACAAGTGTTTTATTAAAAGACTTGTTACCATTGAGGTTGGAATAAGATAATTTATTATTTCAGGATACTGATCTCATATTATTAGACGTAATGTCTACACTTGAGTACTTCATTGAGCAAGGGAAACTCCTTGGGTTGACTGCTGAGAAATTAGAAGAATTCGCACGTGTGGAATATGAAAAGGCTCAGAGGTTTGAGGTGTCTCCTATAATTGATTTCATTCAGATAGGGCAATCCCTTGATTTGTCTACTGAGAGACTAAGAGAATTCGTAAAAGTTAAAATGGAGACTAGAGATAGGGAAATTCAGATGCAGGCTGAAAAACGGAAAATAGCACCAAATATGTCTATAGAGGATATATTAGCTAAAGCGAAGAGAGAGGGAGAATTAGCTCAGATGAAGAGAACAAAAGCATTGGCTCTTCCTCATGAGAGTAAATTAGGGCAATCTCAATTGGAAAAGGCTGAAGAAATGAAAGACATGTGTAAGAAATTAAAAGTTAAAGCCCAGAAACGTGAAAAGGCCCATAATGAAACGCTTAATGGTTTTGCGAGTGATATTGCGATGCTCAGTCGCCAACTTGAGGAAAAGAATACTACATTTTCAAAGGAAATGTATAAGTTTAAGAATAGCCATTATATTGAGGTTGAGGCACTTCAACTAGAATTGAAACAGTTGAGGGCACAGGCTGCTCAGGTCCAGGGTCTTGAGGATAATCAAGAACTCAGAAATCTTCTATGTCAACAGGAGACAGTAACTGAGGAAAAACAAAAAAATATTGAAAAATTACTAATGGAGAAACAGGAGCTGGAAGATGAGATGAGCTCAGCGAATAAAGAAAAGGATAAGAAAGTTGATGAACTTATGACTACTCATCATAGTGCTATGAAAGCACTAACACTTGAACTGATTCAGGAGAGAGCTAGGGCTTTAGAAAATACGTCTCAGATGACAAAGTTGAGAATGGATCTTAGAGATAGTAATGCTAAAGAGAAGACTCTAACTTCTCAGTTACACGACATAAGGTTGGATTATAACAGGAAAGTTAAAACCAACGAGAGAATATACAAAGCTGTTGCTAGAGAGAAAGCTATCGCAGAAGTGGAAGTTACAAAACTTCGTAAAAGAGTTGACGGCCTATTAGATATTGTTTTCTACAATAAGATATTATCTACTACCAAGGGGGATAGATTTAAACATAAACCTGATGGTCAACATGTTGCTAATGCAAAGAGTCAGCCACATGCACTCAATGGTTTGAGTAACACTAAACAATATGTAAACAAATCTTTTCGTGGCAAATATAATTTCCCACGGAATAACGATACTGCCTCGGATAGGAGTGATTCTTGGCGTCAGGCCAACAAAAGTAAATCAAGTTTGGATCACGTTGAGGACTTTGATAAATGTCATGACAAGATTCTTCAAGAAAACCGTGCATCGACTTCTCAGAGTGCTGATAAACTTATAACAGCCGTTAAAACTATTAGTACCCATCATACTCAGCCCAGTCAGTATGATGTACCTATTAATCCCATTGCCACAGGCAAAAATAAAAGCAATTTTGCTAGGAGAGATAATCGTGATTGTGGACAGTACCAAAGGCGTCCATCACGTAATGGTTCTTCTTCAAAGAACTGGAGGCAATTTAATGGTCCTCAACATTTTGGCTCCAGTAACTATAGCAACTTTGATAGAGGTTACCAACCTTATAATAATTTTTCTTGGAGACAACAAAATCAATCACAAAGATTTTTTGATCAAAGAGAAAATAACAATCGTAACTATGCTAACTGGGATTAAAATCAGAGAACTAGCAATGATTTCAATAGAGATAATACTTGTGATAGACCGCGATATGACAGTAGATCTTCTTATTGATTTCGGGGTTTGTTATATACCCATGAGAATAGCATACTATAACAATATATATTAGCACATTTGTGTTCACCTTAGTGTTGTAAAGTAGGTGATTTCTTTCTCTGTTACCACCTTTGGTATAACGGAGGAAGGTTTAGTTAGCACAATATAAGGGACGAAAGTTCCCAAAGCCACAGTTTATAGCATGAATGTATGTTTGATTACTGTATATTAGAAAATCCTACGGTTATCATATAGAATTATTTGTATTTTCTCAGCAGAATCATTACTGGTGCTGGGAGAATCTGTACATGTTGTCATCCATGATGTATTACGATGTCCATACGTACCAGTCGGACGACACTGTAGATGCGCCCGCGTAGAATTTGATCTCCGACATCATTTATCTGCTATATTGTTAAATTGTATAACATGATATTAAATCATATATTGCATGTTAGAATAATGTACCTTTATTGGTTAAAGTGATTGAATCACTGTTTTTGATGATTTGTCCATTGCTAAACTTGGAAATAAGGTACTTGATGTAATATAATATGATATGTATGTAATTTTGGTTTGCATTGTAACTTTGCCAGCACTGTAGTGTACGTTGGTGGCACCTCATTGGATATGTGTGTACTTAGAGAAATGCTTTCTCTAATGTGATGAGATATATTCTCACCTGACGTTATATGCGTCGAGTTGGCCTCATTTTAGGCTATATTTATTTGGGATACTTCTCATCTGCGCATCATTCATGCGTTATGAGCTTGTTGTATCTTGCTCTTGGATGCATTAAAAAAAAGTGTTTCATTTTTTTCCCGGGGGGTGCGGTAAACTGTTGCGGTCAGTTTGCTGAGTCTATAGTATGTTAAAATGTACCTGTGTAATTTTTGAGACTTTAAATTAATAGTTTCTTGATCAAAGGGAAGGTACTCATGTTTCACTGGGATTGTAGTTGACAGTGGTGGTTGTCCCACTGTGACTTTTCCCTGGGCGGGAAAGAGTCCATCTAAGAATACCAGTAATGGAGCTCGCATATTTGCTGTATTTTGCTGTAGCTGACGAAGGTGGAATTGTACGAGATCAGCTTTATTATATATATATGCACAGCTTGCTGATGAACTGTATTCGTACATGCGTTGTCCTGAATTTCAATGACTATTTTATGTTGATGTCGGCGTACCTGTCGTTGTGATGTATTAAAGTCAATCAAACGTCAGAGGTGTTCCAAGAACTATGTGAATTACTGCATGTAATTAATACAAGAAGTGTGATGTCATTTAGATGCCTGTCGTCCACGAACTTTCATACACGCATTTGCAATCATTGAGGTTTACTCACACTCTAGATTAATACAACACCTCAACACTTTCAAGTCATCCAAACGAATGCCAGCATTGTTGCGGCCAACCAGGGCCTGTATATAATTATGTCCGCCTGTGTGGCTTAGAATCGTTTCCAACATTGATACTGGACATTCTTCAACATTCAACTCTACATTTACAGTGGCCAAATTGAGCCTGTCCTATTTGTGTCACGGACACCTGTTACGCTTGGACGAACACAGACCATTCCTGATTGTTTACATTTATAGTGGTCAGTACGGGCTTTTACATTACGGGCCTTTACATTTATGGTATTCAGTATGAGCATTCTACGTAAAACAGCACGCTACAAAAAGAAACTGGTACAGAATCTGCCTCTGATTACACCTGTATGATTGTTCAATAATATTTATATATCATGTTTTACACGTTTAATATATCAAATAATTGCAATAATAATGAAAATAGTGGTTGTACAGTGTGACGTATAATGGAAATAGAGCCTACAGTAATCTGACAGTCTTTGTAAACACGTTAGCGCTCTATGATTTGCTATAAAAACCATGCATTTACCGCCTGTCTTTACTTACACAAGCGTACTTTTTTTCGTCACGCCTCTTTTCTTTGAACATAAGCAAACGAAGTGTTTACAAACTTTCGTGATCTGCCCGTCATAACAGGTAGCGAATAGGTTTGTTTACCCCATATCCTCACGCGAGCTTATATGTCAATCATACGATACCTGACAGACCGTACGTAAATAACATAGAATCTTTTGAAGTTCGTACTCAGGGGAAGTCAGAAACCCCTGGGCTCTTTGATCTTCATAAGCGGGCATTCGTACAGAGAAAACCGTTAGGGAACTATAAGTCTTTTGATGTCGGTTGAAATCTCGACGAAAGACTTTACTTCAAGGTAAAGTTTTTATCTTCAATCTCTGTTTCTGATTCTCGCTACGTATGGTAACGTGAAAAGTAACATCATCGATAGATCAGAGAAATATAATGATATATAAACTGTGTTTTCTTATACCTGCTATCAGTTGTCACTTAGAATTTTGGGATATTCTAAGCACGCAGTTCTAGAACCATTTCGCTAAATGTGTTATTAGCATTCGTGGGTATTGTTCATTCTGATTTTTTGATCCGATCAAGAGTGTCCAGCGGTCCTTCTTTCTTTCTGATTGGTTAATGTTGTCTCTTTTTTCTTGGCTTGTGCGTCACCAACGTCATTTGTGAGCCGGATTTGCCAACGATACATGAGAAACATTTTAACTTATAAATTTAACTGGACTTACCAAACCCAGCAATATTTTTCAATTTTATTAGCCCACTGGGGTGTGCACAAATAACATTTATTCCCGACTTCTGACAGTCGTATTCAAGCGTAGCATCCATAATTTACGCTGTTTCAGAATCGGCACTCTACCATAGAGTCAGCCGATAGGATTATCATCATTTATCAATTGTAACATTTTTAGCAACCAGATGTTTCCCAGTAGTGGAAGTATTCTCCTCTTTTAACTGTGAACTCCAAGATCACGTTTCTACATCAACTATTGGCGGTGACATTTTGTTCATCCAGGAAAAGCCCACACCAGATTCGGCGTTCACCTCACTAGTCTTTATTTGTTAGAGGATGGACTAGGGCCAATTTAGGAATTGAACCTAACATTACATATATTTCAGGGATAATTGTATTTCCAAGGGATTTCACCAAGAGTAGGTAAGAGTGATTGAGTGGCCACTGTATGAAAGAGAGAGTGAATACGTTTCTTTGTTGCAGGGAATTTACCAACATTGGATTTGCTTAAACTTGTTAACTTTACTGGGTAGCCTATAGTAGGAGCGTGTTTACTTTACTGTCTACTCTGTTACATAGTGCAAACCTTCGACTTTTATGTTATTAACTTTTTGGGTTCTTTTCTACATAAGGGTGGGGGGGGGGGGGGGACATTTATTCTGCTATTTCATATGTATGTAAATCTGATTTTATTTGATCTTTCCTAGATATATGATGTTGTCAAGTTTAAATGATAATAAACAACAAAAGAAACTTAACTTTGTGTGTTGGTAAGACCCATACCCAAGTAACCGTAGTTTTCACGTTTGTGTGTCTTGTTGTCACATAGCTGTGTGTGTGCGTGTAGTTAAACGTATATTTATAGCTATGAGGAGGGCAAGGTTGTCTTGTACTAGATTATAGTCGTATAGATAGGCTGGAATAGAGAAGCTTACTCATTCCATAGACATATCTTTTCCTTAAGCTATCACCCATGAAATCTATTTCTCACCAGTGGCGTATTCTCTATGTGTGCTGTGCGTGCTGCGCACACCTATGCCCGAAGGAAAATACAAATTTAATGTATTATTCTATAAAATATTTCTCTTATAATGTTCTGCTTTCGGACCGCACGCATCAGGATAACGGATTTTCCCGCATAGAATCTACGAGTATATCTAGTTTCAGTTTCCCAGACGCGTTTTATAGTGCAGTTTTTTTTAATTGGTAGCAATCGCCCGAAGTTTCTCGGGTAATTCCGTCACTATGTGTGCTGCACCTTTCGGTTTTACGTTTGAAGACTGGTTTGTGTGGATCGGGGTCATGGCCAGATACGTCAATACAATACGAACATGCGTTCGGTGGTCTTGCAACTCTCGAGTTGTAAAAATCGGCAGTGTCCGTTCAGTGTTTTTTGTGATTAACTTTTGTTAGTTGCCGGGAATGCAGATTATTGCAGTGACAGTGAGTTTCAAGTTGTAAGTTAATTAGTATTTCGGAGATAATTGACATATACCCCTAATAACTATCGTTGCGTAATTGAATATAGTTTGTTTTTAAATTAAGAGGGGAAGAAGTTAAATAGTAGGCGTACATATTCATTTTAAGTAGCAGCACGCCTAGCTCGCATTACCAGGATACGCCACTGTTTCTCACACCTTTTTCTTACATATCTATCACCATCCCTCTACTCAGACGGGACAAAAATAACTCACAACCTGTCTGTACGACATACAGTAAAAATAACTTACTTACATTAAAAAAAAAAAGTTGTTGTAGTTACTTTCGATTTGCATTATCTTGCATATTTCCATTAATAATAATACGTAAAAAGGTACAATAATGACATTTCACCCAAGCCTGGAACCTAACCCAACATTTCCTTTAGCTTCTTAAGCTTAATTTATGTGAATTTCATGTACATGAGATTTCTGAACAACCGAACCCTCGCACACATCGGGGTTGATTGTACACGTATACTCTAACATTTCCACTTTTTAACAGAACAATTACCGTATCACAAGACCTGAAGGTAGTTCCAGTCCGCTGTCAATATTTGCATATGTAAACTAGCGTATGAACATTGACACAAATAAAGAGGGAAGCCTTACGCTTGCAAACAGTGACTAAACAATACAAATAAACTGGTATGTTTGTCGCAGAGAGATTTATGATTAATAAATTTCTATATCTTTTCTTTATTCTACACGTGTCTTCTACTTTATTATCGCTCTATTATCCTTTTTCTTTTTTTCGCATTCGTTTGATTGGGAAAATATAACTCTCCCATTATACCTTCGCCTGTCTCTTTTCTTATTTAGCAACGCATTTTTTATTGCTGTTAAGCTAGGTCCTAGAGGAGACCGAATAGTGTGGAATTCGTTCTCGACAGACATGAGGGCAGACATATCGTCTAACATTTTCATCTGACACGAAGCTTCTACGGTTAAGTTTCTCGGTGTTAAGTGTGGGAGGCGCCAACAGGCATCGCTCGGGTATGACCATAGGTAGCGGCAAGTGTGAAACGCGTCTGGCAGTTTCAGTGCTGTCGTCTAAGTTTTATGTAGCGTTAAGACGGGAACTATTTCGGGTTTTTGAGAATTAGGAAATCATTTCTTTTCATAAGATAAAAACCCCAGTAGTTTAGACTTAATTCATTCAGTACTCCGCAGTCAAGACTAGAAACATCTAGCGTTCGATTCCTAAGATCTCTGTTGATAGAAGCATCATTTAGTTGGTCGACTGCCATCTAGCTTTCGATTCATAAGATCTATGTTAATAGAAGCATCATTTAGTTGGTCGAACTCGATATAGTTCTTAGTAGTTCTGTGTTGAGGTAAATATAATATATCTAGTATTTTGTGAGTGATTTAAGTGGTAAATCGCTTATTTTATTTTCACTAACTAGATTTCTGTGCAGAGGGATTAAATTATAAGTCTGTTATATCCTCTAGTTGACGTGTTACAGTGGAAAGCAGTAAAAATTATTATTTCTAGCTTAAACTCATGCAGCTGTAAATAAAATTTAATTAAATTGCTAGTAACCAGTCCGAGTATATTGTAACTAACTTATAACTGCACTGAGTCATCATTGAGTATTGACGAAATACGTAGGTATTTCTAATTCATGGTGATTGATTTTTTAAACGATCATAATTATTTCACGGGAGTTTTAACGTTAAGACAAGCTCTACGCTTGTTGTTATAATGTAAGTTATAACCGAAGCAAATATTGTGGTTAAATATTTTGTACTTTTCTCTTCCTTATACAGTTTTGGGTCAGCCCAACTTTTAGCAGCGGTTTTAGTACAACTGAGAGAAGAAACATTTTTATCTTTAACCACGTGGGTTTACAAGTTAACACCTGTCGGGCAGTGTGTGTGTGTGCCTCCAGAAATAGACAGAGTACAAATCTCACTAACGGTTGTAAAGACTAAATGCCTATACTGGGCCTATTGAGCCAGATTATATTTCTTCACAAACTCTCATGTACATGCAGCCCTGTGGCGAGAAAAATTACAAATCATTAACATTCTGACATTTTTGACTAATTTTGGTGTGACCAAGAATTTTATAGTGAGAGAAGTATCAAACCTGCCTTTTTTCCTAAGTAAGGGAAACCTCGTGATTCTCACACTGAGCCCGTTTAAAACTAATTCTTACCTGAACTGATTCAAGTGACACTAACCTTAGTCTGAAAAAATATTCGCACGAAGAGGACGCTCCCTGGAACATTGGATGAAACCAAAATCTGCAGAGCTGGGATCCGCTTCATCAAGAGAAAGACAGATTAAAGTGTGTAGGTGTCCTAAAGTTGTGCCAGACGGTGAGCACCAGCAAGATTTTATGTAAGAAAAGTGAGACAGGGGCCCTTGCTGAATGAAAGCAGAACGAGTGATTCTTTTCTTTCATTTTTATATTCAGGCACCCATTTTTTTGTAATTTCATTTATGCAAAGATTGTTGCAAATGACATTTTCCTCTTAGGATATATTAGTGTATCAATTCTGTTCTTAACTTTAGAGGAAAATGATAGAACATAGCGTATATATCTTTGATTCTTTGGGCTAGCATTTTTTCTTCTAACGAATTCGTGGGCTCTACATAGATGGGAAAAATTACACCTATGGGTCTATTGTACTGGTAGTAATTCATTACCTTATATGTATTTTCTATGCTTGATATTAACATTTATGTGTTGTGGTAAATTTTCCTTATGTTAATAAATTTACATAAACTTTATTCAAGCGTGTCGGTCAGCTCGTTCCAACATATCTATATTCCATTGTTATAGTTTTTCCACGTCTGTGCGTCTAATCGTCGTCACTTATGTGTGTGTGTATGTGAGTGGAGATATATATTAATATATATTATAATAGACTGTCTGACTCCTCTAGATCTGTTGTAGAAGATAAGCTGAAAGAGAGAAGATTCTCGATTTCAGGGACAGCCTCTATTATTTCTACCATCTCACTCGTGGAAATCGATTTCTATTATTATCTCTCACTGTTGCTATCGCTTATTCTAATCTATTCAGAAGGGACCAACCCAAGTCTTAATTCCCCTATCAAAAATCAACGACAGAATGGTGGCTCGTTTTCCGGGAATTGAACTCTAATCCTGAGCAAATACGAATATCAGCTCTTCTGGAGGATTTATTTTCTTTATTCTGATATAGAGTAAGAGTGTGATGTCTTGTGAGTTTTATATCTTTTATAATAATTTTTCCCCTAGAAAATCTATCTGTTTATGGGCTTGCTGAGCACACGAAAAGTATTGTTAATCCACAGCATCATTGAGTATTATACATTTTTGATTTACAGGTTGATTTTGTCGGAAGTTATATTATATGTTGATTTTGAAATACTAAACCGCTGGTAGATTTTGTGATTGTAAAAACAATCACAGGGTAGTGAAGCAGAAAGGTGTTTGAACTAAGTTAAAGAGCGCGTTCGGACTATTTTTTTTCGTCCTGTTAATTGCCTCCCTTACCCGATCCGACTTCAGGGGTGAACTTGTAGTGGATTCAAAACTTAAGGGATTTTTTATTCTCCTTAGAATTTTTGCAATAATTATTTTGTTTCCACTGTAGCAACTTATTTTTGTTAGTGATTATTCTATACTACCATTTATTTGGCATAGTCGCTTGCAGTTAGAACTTTTATTGCCGATAATCTGCAGCGATAGTTAGATAACTATTTAGGAGGAGGTGTCACAGTTAATATATCATCTTTTTGTTTGTATTTTCTCGTAAGTGGTAAGGAACCAGTGTATCCTTTTTCTTATTTCTTTCTCGACTAGTCTCAGTCACCTATTTGCAATGGCAGAGAGGGCGAAACTTAGGCAGATGCTCAGACAGGAAGCAAAGGAAGAGGGATTACAAGGAGAAGAAGCGAAAGCGTTTGTGAACGAAGAACTTGACAGATATGATGCGGAGCAGAAGGAAAAAGCGGTGGAGAGGAAAGCAGCAGAAGCTAGAGAGCAGAAGAAGATTGAGGAAGAAATGGAAATTCGCAGGGCGAACGAAAGAGAGAAGGAGAGACAGCATGAGAAGGAGAGAGACAGCATGAGAAGGAGAGGGAGAAGAGACAGCATGAGCTGGCGCTTAAAGCTCTAGAGGTTCAAAGCCGTGGGGCTGCCTCTACCTCCAGCAATGGAGAGTCTTCTCCTCATTCTTCCTTAACTGATCCTTCTAACACTCAATCTCTTCAACTCAATGCTATGTCTTTTGCTCTAGAATCTTTCCCTTGTCCTAACGAAAAGATTGACACACATATCTAGAAAAATTTGAGAAAATTGCAATTTTGTACGGTTTAGAGAGGTCGCATTGGTGTATGAAACTTTCCCAGGACCTAAAAGGGTCTGCGTATGATGTTTACTCTAAACTGGAAAGCAACCAACAAGACAACTACGATGTGTTGAAGAAAGCTTTGCTTGAGCGTTTTGAAATGAACGCTCGCAAATTTTTGCAACTCTTCCGCAACAGCAGAAAGGAGAACTCTGAAACTTTTCAGCAGTTCTCGTCTCGTTTGAAGGGATACTTGACAAAGTGCCTTGAGCTTTCACAGCTCGCCTCTACCTATGAAGGTCTTGAGGAGTTCGTTATATGCGAACCGATAAGGAACACTTTGTCTGCTGACACACGGAGATGTCTAGCTAAGCAGGGTGCAGAAAAGCTTGAAGACATCTTGGAAAAGTCTGAGCGCTATCATAATGCGCTGGCCGAACTGTCGGCCACAAAACTTAAACCGACAGAAGAGCCTTATCGAAAGAATAATCTAGACCAATCTTTTCATGCTTCTCATTCTTCTAACCAAAATAACCTCAGAGAAACTGGACATCAAAACACCCCTCCTGAAAAGTCTAAGTTCTACGAAAACAAGTACCCCAACAACAAACAGTCTGATCAACCCAACCGTCCTACATGGCAGCGCGGTCAGAAAGAACAAGGTGGCAAAGGGAAAACCCCTGAGCATGGGTCATATGATCAGAGCGAGCACACCGAACCTAAACGCATCGGATGCTTGCTAACAGTCTCGCAAAGTAGAATTAATGTCAGCGATTCTCAACCTGAAGAGGGGAGACCCTCTACGCGAGGTACTGCCATATTGAACGGTTCTTCAACTTCTTGTTTATTTGACACGGGGCTTTCTTATGATTGCATTGTCGCCAGGCACCTGGTCAAACCCGGTCAAGAGACAGGAGAAACCGTCCAACTTTGTGGAGTTTCTAAGAGTGATGCACCTACAGCGCTTCCCATCGCATTGGTTGAGATCCACTCTGATTTTGTCACAGGTGTGATCAAAGCGGCTGTTATGGATGACCCCATCTACCCAGTCATACTTGGCGGTAGATATGTGTCTACTGGGAAACCGGAAGAGCCAATTGTGGCAGCAGTAACTACAAGAGGGCAAACCAAAAAGGAACAGGAGTCTGTGCCAAATTTGTTACCTAAGGAACTTAAAGAGGCGCAACAAAAGGACCCTACCTTGGCACCCTGCTTTAGGAAACTGCCCATGGCTAAGGAACCCAGACAGCACGGGGACATTTTTTCTAAGGATGGCGTACTGTATCGCAGAACGGGCAAGCCTGAACAAGGTTACAACCAGCTCCTAGTACCGAAACAGTACAGAAGAAAAATCCTAGAATTGGGACACTCTCTTCCCTTCAGCGGACATATTGGACAGAACGCCACAAACCAACGGATATCGACTCATTATTAGTGGCCAGGAATGAAATCTGATATTATCAGATATGTGAAATCCTGTGCCCAGTGCCAACATGTGCCACCCAAGCAACGGACACCCCCAGTCCACATGGGTGAAATGCCAATAATGGGAACACCATTTGTACGGGTAGTGATCGACATTTTAGGACATTTAGAAAGGACTAAAAGAAGGAACAGGTTCATCCTGACCTTAGTTGACACATGCACTATGTGGGCAGAAGCTATCCCGCTAACATGCACAGATTCGAAGCATGTCGCAGAAGCCCTCGTGCAGATTTTTACTCGGTTGGGATTCCCTCAACTAGTAGAACGTGTCAACGGAAACCTCAACACGATGCTAAGTAAACTGGCACAAGTGAAACCTGACGATTGGGATCTTTCTATCCCTGCAACTCTATTTGGCTAAGAGAAACCCCACATACATCCACAGGATTTCCGCCAGCCACGCTTTTATTCGGCAAACCCATTAAGGGCCCGCTGGAAGCCTTACTCAGGTCGCCGACAGACCAGAAGGCTGATGAGACAGTTGTCTCAGCCAGTAGATACGTATCGGATTTAAAGGATAGGTTGAAACTAGGATGGGACCTAGCAACCACCAACTTTAAGCGAGCACGCGCAAAGCACGCTAACCGATACAGGAAAGTCGCGAAAGAGAGAGAACTACAACCAGGAGAGAAAGTTTTGTTGTTACTGCCAACCGCAAGCAACAAATTACGCATCGGATGGCTGGGCCTTTTACCGTCCTGAAAAAGATTTCTAAGGCTAACTACCAGAACTCTATTAAGGGAAAGGAGAAGGTTTTCCATGTAAACCTGCTAAAGAAATACTTGGAAACTCCGGGGCCGACCTCCGAACATCTCCTGACGATCGCCAAAACTGACGAAGATGACGATAGTTGCAGGGAAATTCCACTGCAATCACACGGAATCTTTCAAAAATGTCAAAAGCGGCGATGCTTTTTCAAGCGCACACGGAAGACATTCCAGAGAAGGAAGAATGTTGGAGCAGACGTGAGGAGCAGTTCGATAGAGACGGAGAGGGGAAATGAGAGGGAAGAGAACAGACACACTGAAGCTCCGGATATAGGAAACTTATGTCCATAGCGTAGACATGGAGTGGTTCCATATCTTAAAGGGGGACGTCTGTCGCAGAGAGATTTATGATTAATAAATTTCTATATCTTTTCTTTATTCTACCCATGTCTTCTACTTTGATATCGCTCTGTTATCCTTTTTCTTTTTTTTCGCATTCGTTTGATTGGGAAAATATAACTCTCCCATTATACCTTCGCCTGTCTCTTTTCTTATTTAGCAACGCATTTTTTATTGCTGTTAAGCTAGGTCCTAGAGGAGACCGAATAGTGTGAAATTCGTTCTCGACAGACATGAGGGCAGACATATCGTCTAGCATTTTCATCTGACACGAAGCTTCTACGGTTAAGTTTCTCGATGTTAGGTGTGAGAGGCGCCAACAGGCATCGCTCGGGTATGACCATAGGTAGCGGCAAGTGTGAAACGCGTCTGGCAGTTTCAGTGCTGTCGTCTGAGTTTTATGTAGGTGTTAAGACGGGAACTATTTCGGGTTTTCGAGAATTAGGAAATCATTTCTTTTCATAAGATATAAACCCCAGTGGTTTAGACTTAATTCATTCAGTACTCCGCAGTCAAGACTAGAAACATCTAGCGTTCGATTCCTAAGATCTCTGTTGATAGAAGCATCATTTAGTTGGTCGACTGCCACCTAGCTTTCGATTCCTAAGATCTCTGTTAATAGAAGCATCATTTAGTTGGTCGAATTGGATATAGTTCTTAATAGCTCTGTGTTGAGGTAAATATAATATATCTAGTATTTTGTGAGTGATTTAAGTGGTAAATCGCTTATTTTATTTTCACTAACTAGATTTCTGTGCAGAGGGATTAAATTATAAGTCTGTTATATTCTCTAGTTGACGTGTTACAGTGGAAAGCAGTAAAAATTATTATTTCTAGCTTAAACTCATGCAGCTGTAAATAAAATTTAATTAAATTGCTAGTAACCAGTCCGAGTATATTGTAACTAACTTATAACTGCACTGAGTCATCATTGAGTATTGACGAAATACGTAGGTATTTCTAATTCATGGTGATTGATTTTTTAAACGATCATAATTATTTCACGGGAGTTTAAACGTTAAGACAAGCTCTACGCTTGCAGTTATAATGTAAGTTATAACCGAAGCAAATATTGTGGTTAAATATTTTGTACTTTTCTCTTCCTTATACAATTTTGGGTCACAGATTAAAGTGTGTGGATGTCCTAAAGTTGCGCCAGACGGTGAGCACCAGCATGATTTTAGGTAAGAAAAGTGAGACAGGGGCCACTGCTGAGTGAAAGCAGAACGAGTGATTCTTTTCTTTCATTTTATATTCAGGCACCCATTTTTTTGTTTGTAATTTCATTTATACAAAGATTAATGCAAATGACATTTTCCTCTTAGGATATATTAGTGTATCAATTCTGTTCTTAACTTTAGAGGAAAATCATAGAACATAGCGTATATATCTGTGACTCTTTGGGGCTAGCATTTTTTCTTCTAACGAATTCGTGGGCTCTACATAGAGGGGAAAGATTACACCTATGGGTCTATTGTACTGGTAGTAATTCATTACCTTATATGTATTTTCTATGCTTGATATTAACATTTATGTGTTGTGGTAAATTTTCCTTATGTTAATAAATTTACATAAACTTTATTCAACATATCTATATTCCATTGTTATAGTTTTTCCACGTCTGTGCGTCTAATCGTCGTCACTTATGTGTGTGTGTATGTGAGTGGAGATATATATTAATATATATTATAATAGACTGTCTGACTCCTCTAGATCTGTTGTAGAAGATAAGCTGAAAGAGAGAAGATTCTCGATTTCAGGGACAGCCTCTATTATTTCTACCATCTCACTCGTGGAAATCGATTTCTATTATTATCTCTCACTGTTGCTATCGCTTATTCTAATCTATTCAGAAGGGACCAACCCAAATCTTAATTCCCCTATCAAAAATCTACGACAATGTTGCAGACACTCGTTGGAAATAAAGAAGTAAAAAAATTGGAAAAAAACAAACAAACAACAACAAAATCAGCAGAAGTGACGGGCTCGCGGGGACTCGAACCTATCCCAACAACACCACGCTCTCGCTACTTCTTTTTTTCTCACGACTGCCTGCAAAGTACAGATTTATGTTTATTATTTATTATCTGTAAACTAACACCACTCAGATTAGACAGCTAACAGCATGTTTATATAAATCGATAACATTTTCTAAAATTTGGACGCGATTCCAGTAATTTACATGTGAAGTTACACGTGTCAAAAATAATGTTTCATCTTGACAACATAAATGTATGTGCACTAACGTGTCAACAATTATCTTAAACTAAGTTTCCCGCACGCGAATACAGGAAATAATATAAGGTCTCTACTGTCGTTCGTTAACCTTAAAATTATTTTAAGAACACTCATTTATAGAGGTGACAGAAATAGTAATGTTTACGGTGATAAAACATCTGCTCCAAGTTTACACACACACACACACACACACACACACATATATATATATATATATATATATATATATATATATATATATATATATATATATATATATATATATATATATACACATACACAGAGATGCGGCCTTATTACATGAAGCACCCGGGCGAGTGGTTTGACAGGCTTCACACTATTCCAGAAAATTGAGCAAGATTTTAAAAAATGGCAGATACGTTTTAAATGTTATTACATGCAAAACAGAAAAACGGAATATTAAAAATAAATCACACTTCACTTTTAGTGTTTTCTAACAAAAGATTTTTCTTCTTCTTCCTCGTTCGTCCTGAAAAGGACGGTGGTTGCGTTGTGTCTGTTTACGCCTAAGCTGTGATATCTGCACCTTTCGGTCGACACTTCCGACTTCTGCACGGCATTTTTTAGGACCGGGTTTGCCTTCCCATTGCGATCCACACTCGCTCAGCCAGACTGCACTGCTGCAGACTGTTTCCAGGACCCCCACTTGGAGGTGGAGTGCGGTCTTGACCAGCTCTGGTTCGCTGGTCCTGACGCAAGCAGTCAAGCTATGAGTCGCTGACTGCGTTTACTATTGCTGATAATAAAAGATTTAAATTGCGTGCTTTGGCAAATTGTGTCACAGCCGAAACCAGGTTGAGTTTTTTGACGAAAAAATACTTTTTTTTCCCCTCATCTACTCTTCAGCCCCCTTGCTCTTAGCGCCCTGTGGCGGTCATCCCGGTTAGCGTGCCCTAAGTACAACTCAGCATATATCTTCATACATATACATATAAATGTATAATATAATATAAACGATTGAAACACATTTTGATTGAGGAGATCAACTCCCCAAAGTCCTTGTTGGTGTCTGGAATTAGTTTTTTGAATCGTTGACGATAATCATCATCATCAAGTTGATATTTCTTTTTAAAGTAATGCTCGAACAGAATTATAATTTTGTCTGTTCTCTTCATCTATTGTGTATACTGCTGATAATGCATCCCCTGTTAACAGTGACATCAAACGAGTACACCACAGCTCTAATCACAAAAATCCACGCGTCGCACTATACGCAATAAACCTACAGATCTTCGACTTCAACATAAGACCAATTAAAGGAGACATTAATGTCCTGGCAGATACATTATCCAGATGTGTTCAGTCATGAAACTCTACTGTTCAAGCTTCTGACAGTTCCATTTGACGATGTGGCTGCTCTGCATAGGGAATTCTATATCCTACTGGAACTTAATGAAATGGACTATCGTGACTACAACAAAGATATTTATTCAATATTTATTTGAACTATGTTAAAAGCAGAAGGCTATGCAATAATGACAGTTATCGTATTTTCAAGATGACTTCACAACATGGGAATATTCTAAGATTAACATTTTGACGATCTAGTCAAGTTATATTGTAGCGGACAGTTGGACATAAACGGACGGCACTATTGCCTAGCATTCATGTATTATGATGGCCTAGTACACTTGGCCTATGAAAGACGGCTTGTTTTTATTATATCAAAATGTGGAGCTTTAATGCAGGAGCTCATAAAACACACGTCTTGCCACATTGGAATACACAATCGAAAGAGACCCAAAAGTGACCGTTGCTTCTGCTCATGTACGCGCAGCTACGTAATCTAATATTTTAACCCTACGTCATAAATCAATTCGATGGTGCTGTTTCAATAGCGCTGCGTTTTAGTGCTGCCCCCTCTGAACACAGCAATGTTTCACTAATTAATGCAAAGCTGTGTGCAAACGGAGGCGTAACAATAATATAATATTATATTATATTATATAATGTTGTAAATTTTGTGACACTACACAAGAGATTTCTGGCACACAGTTGGAGCAAGCATTTTTAAAGCGTATGATATGAGAGAATTGCAATCTCTTTGTGCCATGTGGTAGTTCGTATACAGCTAATTTAATAAACCACGAATTCAAGACACGAGCCACGCCATGATGCAATGCTGTGGTATACTGAGTTTCTACTCAGCTGGTGCCACGATATATAATTTATGGTCAAGTTACAGCTTGATTGTAAAAGAATAGACACGAAGCCGTAATCTAAACAGGTAGCTGAGATAAGTGCACATTTTCCCGCTTAATTCCTATTAGTGCAATTTCTGTACTTCTGTACGATGCAGAATGTTAGAGAGTAACAGAAAAGAAAATGTTCAGATTGTCCTCTTTCCACACAGCCCATCTAGAGAAAATTCTTCGAAATTTCTGGCCGAACTCGGAGCCACTAAGAAGACATGAACACCATAATAGTGGATAGACGGTGGATTTTTTTTTTCTATAACCAGCTGCACTCGAGCTTTCCGGCTCTCTCGGCCCAATGACATGTCATTGCGAGGCTGGGGGGTCAGTGGACTTTCCTTCCAACCCGGTCAGGAGCTTCGCTCCTTCCCATCCACACGGGATTTATGTGCAGGAGCCGTTCAGATTATTCAGTCAAATTTCCGGTCGTAAACATTTCTTCAAACGCCGACGGCCGGGTTTGAACCATGAACACCTGGTCGCCAGTACAACGTCGTAGCCATTACACCAGCGCGGCTCCCGAAGACGGTGGATTTAGTTGGCCATATCCTCAGAAGAGACCCTGATGCTATCACGAGAACTGCCATGATTTGGACCTCAGAAGGAAAGCGAATGAGAGTCAGGGCTGAAAAGCTACCCGGCGGAGCACTGTTGCAACAGAAAGTCAAAGCATGAACCAGAGTTGAGGTACCGAGGAAAGACGGATGCCGACCAAGAAAAATAAAGACAAACAGTTTGTTGCTGCCCTACAAAACGCCATGAGGCGTGATTGTCACTGACTGCTTTTCAGCATGCGGCCAACAGCCAGATAAGAAAGAGAAAAATTTCTATCTGTTTTTGGAGCAGAGTCTTTCCCAACTAAAATGTATTAACAAAACATTGAATAGGTCCGTGTCTTTATAGAATTAATGTAATCATTTCTAACTGGAACATTGTTCTTCAATCAGATTCATTTTCACGCCTTATAGCACATGAAGCCATCCATGTAGCTGTTCCAGTTTCATGAAGCCTACACAAAAGCAATTTCATGTGCTCTTGCAACAATGGCTTCTGTTGCAATTTGTTTTACATAATGAGGCTGCCAGTCACATGACACAGCCTTATACTGGTCATGCATGAGGGAGCAAAAGTCATATTATTTCTCTGCTTCATTAGAGATCCATGTAAACATCACGTGGCAAACAACATCAGAGCAGAGTTTTTACTCTAGCTAAGAATGTTGCAGTCATCCCCCCTATAGAGAACTGAAATCAGTTCTCACAGAGATCCATGTAAACATCAGGTGTTAACAACACCAAAGCAGAGTTTTTACTCTAGCTAAGAATGTTGCACTCATCCTCCTATAGAGAATTTAAATCAGTTCTGACAGAGATCCATGTGTCACATAAGTTTTATGATCATTAAATTGCCTATATCTTCTTCTTTTCTGTCACCTGTATCCTCTATTTTTATTATCGCTCTTTACCTTTTTTCTGTCTTTTTCGCATTCGTTCGTTTGCGACTATATACATTACTATTTTCCCATTATAACGTTTACCTGTTTCTTTTCTCAAAACTGAGAACGCAGTTATGACGTAACGTGTCAGTTTCTGCAGAGACGGGAGAGCGTTAAAATGCTTTCTAATTGCATTAGATGTCAGGACACGAAACTGTGACTTTCGCTTATTTCAGACATACGAGCAGACTATGTCTGCACTTTCAGCTGACAGGCGCAGCTTCTTCGGCTGAGCGCTCAGGAAAAGCGCGATAACTGACACCTCTACGGTGCAGTTCGAGACATTTGTCTGAAAATTTCACCTGACACGACACTCATTGTGGGCCATGGTCAGCGTGAGGTGCGAAAACTGCCCCTGCATTGCAGACAAGTTGTCTACATTTGCATCTGACACTTGGCGCTACGGCCGTTTCTTAGACGGAGGTGTCAGAGACGCAGAGTGTCAGTTTTCGACAGCCTCTTGGTGTTAAACGTAAAGTGTTATAGACGGAAAAGGAGAATAATTTCGTTTTGGCGAAATAAAAGTTTACCTCTTTGTCTGGTAATAGATATAACCAGAGTTTGAAACTAGATTTTCATTCCCGCTCCTAAATTCGCAGTAGACAGGACGTTTCGTGCAAAGAGAATAAGCTGTATAGCGAAGTCTTAGTTTGTTCTTGGCAAAAATTTTGCCGAACTTCTAGACTACCAATAAATATAAGCATATAATTCCAAAGTTGTGCGATCGCCTGTAAATTCTGTGTGGAAGTAAAATATTATACATAATATCTATTATTTTGTGAAGTGTTTAAAGTGTTAAATCGCTTATTTTATTTCACTAGTTAGATTTGGTGCAGAGCGCTTAATACATAAGTCTGTATTATTTTCTAGTGACGTGTTTCAGTGGAAAGCAGAATAAATTATAATTTCTAGCTTAAACAACAATGTAGCTATAATGAATTTAATTTTACTGCTAAATAATCAGACGAGAGTAATGTTTCTAAAAACTAACTTATAAATGCTAGATGCCTCATGAGTGTTGACGGAATCCGTAGGTATTCCTAATCCATGATGATTGATTGTTATATATAACTTATTCCACGCGAAGGGTTAAACTATAAGACAAGCTAATAGCTTGCAGTTTAAAAATGTAAGTTATATTGAGTACATAATATGTAAAATATTTCATATGTATTTTTCTTTATTCAGTGAATACTGTGGTACCCAAACTTTGCCAGCGTTCTAGTACGTGAACATTATCTGTGAAGAACTTAAGCACTTTCATTACATGAACTGTAACAGTTAAATGAAGTAAAAGGCCTATCGCGCCAGAATTAATTCTTCCAGAATAACACTTAAGTACAGATCAGCCGCTGTGGCAAGCAAAATATCAGTAACATCCGACAGAGTTTTGACTAGTAGTGTGGTGACCAAATATAGTCATATACTGAGATAAGGCACCCGACCTGACATTCCTCATTTTTTTAGAAACCTACGCTAGTGACACTGTGCTCCGCTAACTTTCGTGCCTGGACAAATTTTATGTGACTTAAACAGACATCCGAAAAATAAGAACACCCAAGGAATCGTTCCCTGAGACAGAGAATTCAGTACGTCTTTTTTGGAACTGGGGATTTCTTGGTCGAGACTGCATTTACGGGTCTGTGTGAAGGTCCTAGAAAAAATTATGTTCCCAGAGGCAGCGATCAAAGCTGTAAGTATAAATGTGCGCACGTGGCCACGGCTGAATGAATAGAGTGAACGCAGGTCTGAGTGTTATTGTTACCGTTGTATTTTGGCACCTATTTGCTGTCATAACTTTCTTCATGCAAGTTTGTTTTTGCTAACAATATTTTCCCTTAAACTATATTATAGTATCAGGTCTGTTCATACCTTAAACGGGGAAAACTCTTAGACTCAATCATATGTATCTGGGACTCTTTGTGCTATCATCTTTCTCCTAACGGGACTGTGGGCTATCCATCGAGAGAAGATCATAACTGTGGGTCTACCAGTTCTTGTAGCATTCCTTGATTTGTTTATGACTTTGTGTATATGCCTTTTTTTAATGTAAAATTTACATGTTGTGACGTAAGTTTACAATTATAAATAAACTTAACAATAAATTAATCAGCATGTTGGTCAGCTCGTTCTAAATATCTATATAAGCATTTGTTATAGTGTCCCACGTCTGTGTGTCTACCTGTCGTCACTTGAATGTGCGTGCACTTGAGTGGATATAGATATATTTAATGTATATGTGTTAGACTGTCTGACTACTCTAGATCTGTCGTAGAAGATAGGTGAGAGAGAGAGAGAGAGAGAGAGAAGATTTCTCGCTCTCAGAGACAGCCTCTATCACAATTCCACCACCTTACTCGTGGAAATCTATTGCTATTACTACTTCTCACTGTGACTATCACTTATTCTAATCTATTCAGAAGGGACCAACCCAAGTCTTAATTCTCCTATCAAAAATCTACGACACCATGTAAACTTCACGTGGTAAACAATACCAAATCTAAGTTTTTACTCTTGCTGAGAATGTAGCAGTCAATCCCCCTATAGAGAACTGGTATCAATTTTCTCACAGCTGAACATTGTCTCTGATTTCAATTGGCGCATCCCTTTTGGGTGAAAGGTTAGGCCTTTTTGCTCTCTTCTAATCCAGCATTTTTCAATATTGAAATAAGCCCATAAAATGCATGTATCACATCTTCTTCCTCAAGTACCATGCACGGTGGCTTAAGCGATCATTGTTGGGCGATTTTTTCGTGCTTATATTTGCTTGTAGCTTTTGCACGATTGTTTTATAAGTATCCAATATTCATTTGAGGTAATTGTCCAGGGTTCTTTCTTTACGTGCCTTGCAGACAAATTATAATTTACTTTTGTCCACACATCTCTTTCTCCAACGAAAGTAATAACTGCTGAGTGACGGTTTATAACTTTCATAAACATGACGAACTTCACAATAGACCCATTGATGTGGTCAGGCAATTAGAACACACTCAAGATTAATAATAATAATGGTCACTCATTTGTATGACACAACCCTTTCAATTGTGAAATATGAAATACAGTTGTATCCTTCAATCCAATGCCTATTGTATACACGAATATGTCTTATGGGCCATATACACACACCCATAAACACATCTCAACAGCCAAAACGGCTGGTCACTGAATGCCACCCCTTCGCTGCTAAAACTCTCTCTATCTTTTTGCACACGCTTCGTTATCAATCCTTTCCCTGCCAGTCTCATCACATGACAGAGTGGCTATTGGGCCGGGGTAGCGAAGCGACATTTTAGGCATTCAAAGTACTGCATTTTCTAACTCCCAACAATCATGTTTTTCCACAACTTTCTGTCTCTAGTATTATTTATCATATCTGTTGTTGACTTTCAAGTCATGATGTGAGATTGTCAATTATGTTTTCTCTTTGTCATCCTCTGTAGCTTTTTCTTTTAATCCTTCCAGTTTGTGGCGAAGTGGATGTTAGATAGTTGAATACTTTCCAGAAATGGAGAAGAGAATTGATGAACTAGAGATAGGGACGGCACAGGACAAATCAGGTAGATAACTGCAAAATTCTAGACGGTAGTTGTAGATGAGAGTTGTGAAGTAAGTAACCTTCTCGCTAGACCTATCCTATGCTCCAATGGCGTCTTTATTACTATGTGATGTGAATGCAGCTCGTTAATCACTCCCTACCAGTTTAAATATTAAATATTTTTTTGAATTACACACGAGAACAAAAATTTCGAACTGTAACTGGAATTAAATAAAATCTATAACTGCAGTCTATAAAGAATGAATCAATACTTGTTAATAATTAAAAGTTGTATTTATCTTTCTCTTTTTCTCTCACCTTAGGGATTTCAGAACAAGGACTGCCTTGTAAGTGCTGAAAGATCATCATCGTAACAATGGACTGGGCGACTGCGCTGGATCACACAGACACTGTGAGGAAAGCTCAGCAGTTGGTAAACGACTCGAACAGAGACATTTATGTGATTGCCAACTGCGTCATAATATCAACCGTCATCTCTCTCTCTTCGGTGTCGCTGCTAATTTGATAAATATAGTTGTGTTCTTTAAACAAGGTTTTAACAACACCACGAATATAACATTCTTTGCACTGGCCATCTCTGATCTCGGTGGCCTTCTGGGTTTACTGTGGGGAGGGATATGTGTGAACCCCCTCTTTATCAACTCCGACGTGGTTATAGCACCACTTGAAATCCTGCACCTGACTTCGGGAATTCCCCATTTATGTTTCGTACGCATAACAGGTTGGATAACCGTTTTCGTCACGGCCGAGAGATGTCTTTGTATAACGTTACCGCTGAAAATTAAACTAATTATAACTCCAAAGGTAACCATGGTGATTGTATCAGTAATATATATTTCTATAATGCTGTCATTCGTGCCTGAATTTGAGATCGCATACTTTGATTGGAAGTTCTACCCAGAGAGGAACAGAACTTTGCTTGGATTGGTTTTTATGAGTAACAAGAACAGCAAAGAAGGCGTGGTCTTCGTTTTGTACTCTTTACTTGGAACCGCGTCTTTCGTTGCAGTGATTGTTTTGACAATTATTCTGGTAGTTCAGTTGAAGAAAATATCAAAGTGGCGTAAGAACGCCCACGTGGATAGAAAAAATTCTGAGGCTCTGTCTAACCGTGACAGAAAGACCACGAGCATGGTTGTGCTAATAGCTACAGTTTTAATACTATGTTACACGCCAGGAGTCGCTGTTTCCATGGCTACATTCGTCGAACCACAATTCAGAATTTCTGGACGAGAAGTGAATGTATTTTATGTTGCGTGGACTTTCGCGTTTATTTTTGAGGCTCTTAATTCAAGTGTCAACATTTTCGTATACTACAAAATGAGTTCTAAATATCGGGAAATTTTTCGCCAAGTTTTTCTTCATTCCGAGATCGCGGAAAACAATTAACAAAATACGTAATCTGCCAAGAAATTCAGTTTAAAACATTGCGAGTAATAGCCATGACATATCAAGTGCTCCTATGTTATCTACCTCTCGGCAAAACTGTTTCCATACCACAAATCATCGCGTAAACAGTTACGATTTGGTAACTGTTTAAAGTTTTGTCAGAATTAGATATTAACTTATTTAGTCGTTCCTCTTCTACCGTGGCATGTAGAGGTATGAACGAACGAACGAATGAACTTTATTTTCGAAGGGTTAAGAATTGGGCGCGCAGGCCCGTCTAACAGTCTGCCCTTCCACTCTCATTTATCTTGCATACTATATCCTTTCATTCCCACATGTTACTTTAAGCATTAATTTAAAGGCATGCAACATTATAAAGTTAACATAACAGCATTCATTTACAGTATGCAATCACAATAAAAAATGAATAGGTTTTTTTTTAAACAAACAAGATAGTAATTGAAAAAAAAATTTATTAATTTAAAAAATAAATAAATAAATACATACATAAAAAATAAAATAAAATAAAATAAACAAAACAATAAATAAATAAAATAAATAAATTCTGTATACCGACACTCACTCATGCGGTCAAAACGTTTACAATTAATCTGTATTTTTGAATGTGTCATCAATCACCAATACAAAAATGACCTAAACACATTCTCCCTTATATCCATACATTCTTGGTGGAAAATGAAATAATAATAATAACACTTTCTGATGCACTTCTGTAGCAGGAAAAGTCTAAGAGCAGTGTAAAAAAAATGTATGTCTGCTTATTCTCATATACATCATCCCATTTAAGCAAACAAAAACATTCACATTTCTAAAGTACAGTGGTATGCGGGTACATTCTCACGATTCACATTCCTAAAGTACAGTGGTATACGGGTACATTCTCACATACATTACATTATACTCGTATAATAATATTGCATGGATATAAAACCTCTACACCTCACGGTAGAAGGGGAACGACTAAGTAAGTAAGTAAGGATATAAAACCAATTATAAGAATTAAAAAAAAAACGATCAGAAGAGTAAAAAAAATGTTGACCTATGGATGAAATGTTGACAGGCAAATGCTGTTTCTATGGGGGTAGATAATCATTGTTGATGAAGTGTTTGAAAAGTACTTTGTTAAATGACTATTGAGTAGGTAGGCTTTTTAGGTGGTGGGGATGGCTGTTCCATAAGTAGGCTCCAGAATACGCTAGACTCTTTTTGAACAGGTCTGTTAAAGTCAGTTTTTTAAGCGAGGGGATTTAAACTTAATATTTTTGCATGTCAGGTCAGATTTTGTTGTTATCTCCCTTGATTTATTACTTGCGCGTTTAGAGCTATTTGATCGTGATTTTTTTTCTCGAATATCGTTCGAGATCTTTCCAGAAGGTTCTCGTGTAAGCTCAACTCACGTCTCGCAGTTATCCGCGCATGCGTGATTGTTGAGCGGGACTGAGTTACGGCAAATCCCGTAGCAGTCGTCCCTGGGTTTTTGGCCGGGAAGGAGCTCCACCATGTTTTTCTGACTGTGTGTACGGGGAAGATAGTTTTGTCAGATTAAAATGTTGGAGGTTCCCCCTGATATATATTTCTAAAGCCGAGGATTGATGGCTTATATTTATGTGGCTTATTCCTGATGTTATCAGAGAAGGTAAATAGAACATTTATATTATTTGACGCCAGGGACTTATATCGGCGTATTCCTATTGTTATCAAAGAAGGTAAAGAGAACATTCATTATTATGCTGCGATGCCTGCAGTTTGCTTAGAGGAGCCATTGAGATATTATTGACACTGCGATGCCTGCAGTTTGTTTAGAGGAGCCATTGAGATATTATTAGCACTGCGATGCCTGCAGTTTGCTTAGAAGAGTCATTGATCTATTGGATGTATTGAACTTGCTTAAATCGTGTCCTATTGACAGTGTATCAGTGATGTCCTTGTTACTGTGGAGTAATAAATCGTAAACAACTGTACCACAGCCGTTTCAACATTTCCTAAATATTATATGTACTTTTGGTGTGTGTGATCATCATTTTAATATATTAGGACTACACGCATTCGCGTCCATTGACTTGTCTATACACTCACACACCATGTCGGCCACCTGTAAGCCCGACTACGCTGTTCGCCTCTAACAGCGCATATAATATAGCCCATCTACATCCATCCTGATAATGTCCAGCGTTGGCTGATGTAATCAAGAATACAACATTAACAATTGCCATCTTACACCACTTAACACAACTATATATATATATATATATATATATATATATATATATATATATATATATATATATATATATATATATATATATATATATACATACACTTCTACACTGACTACTAAACACTGACTTCTACAGTGGTTGGCCAGCTCGATGGGGCTGTTAACAATGATGTTTTCAAGTTCAACAGTAGTGGACATTATTTACTGAAAGTACCCGGCGTTGCCCGGAAATCTCTCGACCTTACTACAGTAGAATCCAGTTCTTGTTTCCTATGTGGAAATCCAACAGAACTTACAGTGTTCACAGTATGGAATTTTGTGCACAAGTTATTCAAGTCGAGTTGCAGTGTTGCCAGTTCGGATTTTCTGCGAGCAAGTTCAACAGGTCAAGGGTCTGAGTGGTTGAATATACGTGTTCCTTGAGTCACATAGTTCCTGTACCCCTTCAGCGGTGGATCCTCTGTTCCGTGGACTCTGTATTATATGAACATCATTGCTGCTATTCTGAAGGCCCGGATTTTGTGCCAGTTTAAGATAAGTGGCTGTTTGTTGTTGTAAACTGTGTCTCTGTGTTGGTAATTAGGCCTTCCTCAATACATAGGCCCATTTATATTCCTTGTTTTTATGTCATATATGTTCTATTTCAGCGGGCAGGTTGGGTGGAGACTTTCGTAGGATACATCACACTTCACCGAGGGCCTACGAAATCGTTCTTTAGGGACTGTGTTGTCTGAGTTCGTAGCGTAAAAGATCCCTTGTTATATTCTTGGGCAGACTCTGTTTACGTCGAATTCAGTCTTTGATAATATTGTTTAGTTGTGCCGAGATGTCCCATTGTTGTTTTCTTTATATTTTCTCTATTCTTTAGTTTTGCATTAATTAGTTTGTATTTGTCCGCCTCCCCTTCCTATCGTTTATTTCTTTACAACTTTTTCGTTTTTACACTGTGTCGTCATTGTCTCATTGTTCTATTCGCAGCTGTCGTTGCAAATTTTTGCAAATATTTTTTCACTTTATTTCTGCTTTTTTCTTTATTTGATTGCTGCGAACGTTGTCGTTTGTTCTTGATAGTTTGTCTTTGTCTTTCTTGTTTATATTATTCATTGTGTCATACACTGTCAAGATGATAATGCACAATAGGTATATAGGTGATTAATTATATTATTGATAAGTAAACTAATTGTACAAGTTCTTGGGCAAAGACTTGTCACCCACTAAGTTGGGATAAAGTGAGTTTCTCAATATAATATATTTACACAGGTTATATGATCTCATATAATTAGACATAATGTCTACTTTGGATTATTTTCATTGCACAAGGGAAATCCCTTGGCAAGACTGCGGAGAAATTAGAAGAATTTGCACTTGCGGATATATGCCAAGGCGCAGAAAGCTGAAGAAAAGAGTTAGAAAATGGAAGTTGAAAACAGAAAATGGAAGCTGAAGATAGGAAATTGCAAATGCAGGCAGATGAGAGAAAATTCCAAATGGAGATGGAAAAACAGAAAGTAGAAGCTGAAGAGAGAGAATGCAAATGCAAATAGAGGCTGAAAATAAAAAATTAGAAGAGAGGCTGAAGATAAAAAAAAAATACAAATGCAAATGGAGGCTGAAAAAAAATAAAAAAATTATAAATGGAGGCTGAAAAACAGAAAATGTTACACGATGAGAGAGTCTTAGTTATGGAGCTGGAAAAAATATAAGCTAGTGAATATGGGTAATGCTCAAAATGAGACAAACAATCAAACAACTTCTAATAAGGCAAATACTAAATCATATGATATTAAATTGCCTGTTTTCAACTCTGACTGTGACGATAATCTCGTTCTATCTAAATAGATTTGAACTTTCATGCGAATCTCCATAAGGTAGATAAATCGCAATAATTGTGAACAACTTAGGAAGTTATTTAAGGGTGAAGCTTTGAATACTATAAGTATGTTAGAAGGTCCTGACGCAAATAACTATGATGTGGTCAAAGCTGCCTTATTAAAAAAAAATACCAACTGGATGAAGAAGGTTATCGCCTATTGATAAAGGCTCCAGAGGGATAAAGCTCTCTTTCGTGCACCAGATTGATATGGACTGTTTTTTTGTGATATAGCTCGTCCAGTCACAATGTTCTGTAAATGGGTCAGGTTACCAACTGTTGGGGCCCTGACAAGGTATACTGTTAAGTGCGTATATTCTGATGCAATGGGTGAGTGTAAACATCAATAATGACAAACGCGAATGGATGACAGTTCGACAGGTGCACAGGACACTCACTCCAATCACAGGTGGAAGTCAAGGATGGCTGGACTACTGTGGTCGTTTCATGCTGTTTAATAGGACGTACACACGTAGACAGTACGAGCATCGTTACAGAAACACAGGTCGACATAAATAGCACATTGTTGATCAATGGTCTACCATCATAAGTTAGCATTCATGTTGAATAACATTACAATGGAACATCTGTAGACAAGCATTTAGATTTCCACTGTTTATCAATACAATCATCAGGCCTTACTGACCGAGCATGTCAGTTAATAAATACTGTTCAAACATGACTCCTAAACAGGACCTCTTTCCTAGCGAAGATTCCTTTAGGTAAAGTTCAGCAAATCTATGTGAAGACAATATTAACCCACCAGTATTGGGTTTTCTTTATAACTGTGATCTCTTAATCATCACCTGATAATAAGGGGCCTCCCCGTTCTCTGATTGATGATCGACAAAAAGTTAGGATCCAAAATGGCTTCTGGTTCCCTGTTGAGCATCGCTCACTATACGGATGTATAGAAAATCTTCAATAAAGGTTCAGTTCATGAACACAAATATTTTCCACAAGTATCAGCATATTCTGTCCTCATAATTGCTGCATATAAACATATTTTAGTGCTGCTAGATAACATGTCGTCCCGACATATAGACATAGGTAAATTCATATAGACGTCTGCCCATCTGAGCCTAGGAATGAGAGAGTTCAGTGAAACAGTTCTTTACCTTGGCATAGGAAATACACTAGCAAACACAAACGCTCTCCTCTCCTGGCGTTATGGAATAAACACTGGGGACTAGTAGACTTAATAAACATATCAGAAACTATCTTCTTCCCCATAACAAATCATAGAGATCACAGACTGAGGGGACTCGTCTTCAGACATGGCTTTCGCCCGGCATTCCATCATCCCGGAAGACACTCTCTCCTCTCGGCATGCGCAGAAACTCCCTGACCCCGAAGTTCAGTACAAGGAAAAATAGTTCCACTTAGACATACCAAGATATCACGATATAAGACCGAATCGTCTGAAATAGACACAGAGTAAACATAGACTCGCACCATAAACATTCCCTGCATAAACCTAAGCAAGAACAATCTGTTTTCTGGCCCAACAAGGCACAGACTAACGAAATCCAGATTCATACGCCAATTCGATCTCCAGGGGAGATAACCCATATAACAAAAGTATCAATCAATCATGGGTGATATATCTTTGGCCAGGAAAGCATCCTGATTCTAAAAAAAAATATCTTCCTCCGACAGATAAATATTTTTTTTAACAACAATATACATTGTCACCAGTAATCTGTTGGTAACAGACTACCGCAACCCGGGAAAAAAAGATGAAATTTTTTTTTCATCTGAGAGCAACATACAATAGGCTCACCACGCATGAATAATGCGCAGATGACTAATAAGAGCAATGTATAATTTCAAATTAAGGTAAAGTCGAAGCATAGATCGACTTGTGAGAATACATCTCAACTTCTCAGAGAAAACATTTCTCTTAAGCATAAATGTTTCCAGGGAGGTGCCACCAACGTATAACTACAATGCTGGCAATGACACAATGCATATAAACAATTTCACATTTAAGCACTATTAAATACATGATTGTCAAAGAAGGAAAATCATTAAAGAGTAGTGGTGAATTATATATCAATGAACGTAGTCATAGTAGTGATTACAATCAGTATATTACAAATTACAATGTTTATCTATCTTGATATAGAAAAAGAAAAAAATGATGTAGAGTTGGATGTGTTAAGAAATCCAAGAATCCAACAGTTAGGTGGAATCATGTGGGCATCTAGACAAAATGTCTGCCATCACATTATCTGATCCACTGATTAGCTCGTACCAGTTGAAGGACTTTCGGGTGTGTGGTTACTGGTTGTGTTGCTTGAAAATTCTGATCGTGCTAATATTCGTACGCGAATGGGGTGAACCTCACCTTTGGTTTGTCATAATGCCTGAACTTGGCATCAAGATGTAAACAACTGTTCATCTTATTAACTCAGCAACTTGATATAAAATACATAATTCAGAAGGTTGAATGGTGTAACGTGATTCAACGAATAATGCCTCCGGTTCGAGTCCTTCACAATTTAATATGGATTACACACAGACATAAACAGTTCAATTCACACATGAGGTACATGCATCAATCAATCAATAGCGTAGACTGCTGTTTTACGTGTCAATGTCCGTTTAAGGATACAGAGCAGTAATTGTCGTTCAGAACATCACAGCTATATGCACGCGCAGATAGAATGGCTACCTGCCGACAGTGAGACTGTGAGTCTAATTACTTCGTATAAAGTAGACGATTATCTTTCTTCTTCCAAGGATTTAGTTAATCACTAACCTCCATAAGTTTCCTCTCATGTAGAGTTCTAGGACTGACCCTGGTCCATCATAAATGCACATATAAATGGCTATATCATGCCATTGAATTGGAAGGTTAACAAAACGCAGCTATTCAGCTTGGCGGTCAAGTAACAAAGGGTAGCGTCTCCTAGTTACCGACTGTGACCCAAACAACGCTAGACACGTCATAATCGATCGTGTATGGAGCGTTCAATAATTGAAACATCTATCGCAATATATTAAATGTCTTAACCTTTACATTTGCACGTCCGCTAACCTTTAGCAGACGGCGTTAATATCATATACCGTAACAGTACCGAAAAATGAAAAGGTTGAAGAGCAATTGCATATCGAGTAGACCTCGAGCTCTTCAATTTCTTACTCTGTATTGCTGTAAGAGCTTTCTGATCAGTTTCTACTATGAAATATGCGCCTAGAAGGAATCTTTGTATTTTGAGTATTGACCAAACCATAGCCAATAGTTCACGGTCTAAAACCGAATAATTCCTTTCTGCAGCATTAAGTTTGCTGGAGGATATACATTACAGATGCAGAGTTTAAGGGGAGGTTAAACCCCCAAAATGAAAAACACAGAATTATAAGTTGATATCTATATCTTGTCATTTATACTAGCAAAATGACTGAAAAAAAATACAAAACATTGAGGTATATACTAAAAACTTGCAATGTATGGCGGAAAAACAGTGAAAAAAGGGCAAATTTTAGTTTTTTTTTTTGTATTTTGTTGCCCAAGATATCTCAAACGTGAGTACAACTTGAGTTATGAAAGTTGGCTGTTTCATTTGTTTATATATGATAATGTTTGTATACTAAATAAATTTTGATTGGTTTGATATCTGAGTTTTTTTGGATTTTAACATACCAATCGAAAAAAAGTTGAAATCTTTAAGGGGGTCGCGCTATCTTTGCTATTTCCTCAACTAGTTTTGTAGTTTCGTTAACATATATCCTTTATTTTAGTTTATTTCTAATGAGCAAAACGCTATGTGTACAGCATTTGGCCCAAAAGTTTACTGTGCCTATCACTAATAGTTTTTGAAAAATCCATGGGCAACGTGCCCTATCATTTGTGTGAAAAATGATGGTTTTGAGAAAATTAAGAAAAAAGGGAGGAATTACACTTTTACACAAAATTTTTACTCACCTCAGTAGTCCCCATGCTATGTAGGAATCATCTCTGGTATTTTCCTTTATTGATTCCAAGTTCTGTGTCATACTTTGCAGCTTACTTTTAATTAAATTCTTCATTTCAAACAGACTGTATGCGCTTTTCGTCAGTTTCCGAAAAAAACATCCTTTCTCTGGTAGACATGTTACTATGTGGGGGGAAGCGATTGACTCACTACCCCTCAGCAGACTCAGTACATGTATGAGAGGCTTTGCTCTCAATATTCACAAGATTAGGATACCCTTATCAGATATTAACTGTCAATGGTTCACAATTCAGAGGGAAACTGATGGAGGAAGTTTTTAGGATTTGTCAAAACATTCTCGTCCGCACATTTTATCATCCACAATCGATTGGACAAGTGGAAATATATAACGGGACTCTACTTACAAATTTATGTAAGCTCGCACCAGGAGATAGAAGGAGAAACCAGAATCCTGTGATTCGTTCTTACCTGCAGCTTTATTTGCGTATAAGTAGTTACCTACCACTCTACAGGAATACCTTCCAGCCACGTTATTATTTTGAATGACCCATCAAAGGTACCCCCATGGTTAATAAAAAATTAGCCATGTCCAAAATTATTTTTACACATTAAACTATGTTTAGGAAAACTTGAATTCTCTGTTTGCTTCATGGAAATGAATATGTACCGAAAATTAAAATCCATGCATTAGAAGCAATATAGCATCACTGTAAAGTGCAATCTTTTACTATCTTGCAATATAATACCATTTATATACTTATTATGTTCGCAAATATTTTGTAAACAAAGTATTTCCTTTTTAAGTGCTTAAGGAGAAGTCATTTTTGAGTTACTTTCCTTGAAAGGAGTTCCGTCATCTTCGATCGGACTCCGCGGACGAATTTAGGCCTACTGCGATTTATTCTTTGGCTGGGTAGGAATAGATTGTTCTTGCTTCAGTATATCTATGGCCTGAATTTATACGTAGTGTTTGTATGAGTAGGACGAGTCTGTCTTATATATGGATATCTTTACATTTCTAAGTCGAACTATGTTGGTTGTCGCTAGAAAAGGTCAAAGGCTATGCAGCGGAAGTATCGCTAGCAGGGGGTGTGATTCATGGCTGTCATCCTGTCGGGATGTCGAATTTTGTTGTAGCCGGCCTATCGCCGAAAAAGTGATCTATAAGCAGATGGGGAAAAGTGATAGTCATTTAGACATGTTGTATGTACTTTACCCCAGTGTTTATTCTCTTTTGCCAAGGAATGGCAAAGTTATATTTCGCATAGAAAGGTAAAACCACAATTTATTATGAACTTGGGCTTCGCCATCGTTGTCGATAAGCAGATGCACAGTGGTACTTTTGAAAAGAATATTTATTCAAAGGAAGATGACATTCCTATGTATCAGCACTAGATTATATGATACTATTCAATTACCTCTATGATAGAAGCTATGAAGAAATGAGGACATTTAGCGAATGACCAATTTTGGTCTGTATACAATAGTGAGTGAAGCTCACGAGACCCGTAGATGCACAGCCTGTTAGAAATCAATTATACTTTGTATATTTATTTCGAGTG